>PVJX010030900.1:0-21670 GCA_004027295.1 Dolichotis patagonum
CAAATTCTAAGAAGATGACAGAGTAAGAAGAACTGCGCTAGGAGAATCTGTCTGAGGCAACTGTTTGAAAACTCTGGAGTACGTTTAAAACTTAACAAACCCAAAGGAAGTCTCCAATGGTGATTGTAGTTGACTTCAGTACAATAGTATCTACTTATTTCCAAAACTGATTTCCATGATAGGCATCTGTGTGTACATTTCTTGAGCAATTTCTATAAGAAATTGTGTGGGAAGAGGATCATGCACTCTAAATATCAGAGGCATAATTTCCTACTGAATGCTGCTTCTCATCACAGAGGAGAGATTAATAGTGACTAGGCATTGCTGTTACATCTCCCCATTGTGAAAAGCCTTTCTCCTCTAATTCACCTCTTGAAGTAATCACCAGAGGATTTTTCTCATTTTTATTTTTATGTTTTCCCTTTTTGAAAATAAAATCAGTAATTAGAAATTAGGATATTTAAGAATGATTGCCTATCCAGGGAAAATTAAAAGGTGAACATGAACAGAGCAAGTTTAAACTCAGGAGAGACCTGAGAATGCCTAAATTGCTTCGGTAGGCTCAATGTAGGTACACAGATAAAAATAAAAACATACATGTAGGATACTCTGATTTTCAAAGTAAATGAGATTCAATATCTGTTATGGCTTCTGTATCAATGTCCTCCCAGAGCCTCATCACTCATAGAAGGAGCTTTTCAGAGGTGGCTGGAACTAGATTGTGTGATGTTGAGATCAAGGGTGTGTGGTTACTAAGTCAGTTCACTGATTGGTTTGGCATAATTCTGGTTAGGATTAAGGGTATGAGTGCTACACCCATCCTTGGGTGAGTAGCCTAGATAAACTATAAGGGATAGAAAGAATGCAATGTGTTCTCACCTGCCTACTCGCCCTGCATTATTTCCCCTTTG
Organism: Dolichotis patagonum; assembly: GCA_004027295.1. Classification (NCBI taxonomy): domain Eukaryota; kingdom Metazoa; phylum Chordata; class Mammalia; order Rodentia; family Caviidae; genus Dolichotis; species Dolichotis patagonum. Next base: position 912 of record PVJX010030900.1, read on the forward strand.
CAATGGCACTCAGACATGCCACACTGCTTTGAAGACAGCCAATTACAGACTGAAACCTCTACAAACTGTAAGCTAAATAAACCCTTCCTCCTTTAACACTGAGTGTCAGATACTTTGTCTTAGCAATGAGAAAAATAATCAAGATAGAATTTCATACCAGAGAGGTGGAGCTACTATTGTCATTATACCTGACCATGTGATTCAAGAGCCTTTGGAGTTGGCTTATGGAGTGTTTCAAAAGATTAAGTTGGGAGATTCTGGTCAGAGCTCAGAAGACTATAATGCTGATAGAAATTCTGCTGTTAAAGAACAGTTTTGTCAGGTTCCTGCCAGGAAGGACTGCATTGGCTGTTGAACTCCAGAACATATGCTATATGCCTTGCAGAAAGTTTGTCTGCATTTTTCTTCTGTCCAGAGACTTTGCCTAAGACTGAGATTAAAGGCAGCAGACTAATTAATCTTGTGGAAGAAATTTCAAAGCTGCCTAGTGTTGAGGCCATTGCATAGCTACCACTGGACATGTTTAGCTAGATTTATGTTGAGACTCAAGAGCAAAGAGCCCAGCAAAATGATTCAAAATGTTGTAAGTTTGGCCCACAGGGAAGCCCCAGTAAAGTTTTAGCCTACAAAGATGGCACAGAGGAGAAATTTATCACTGAAAAAACTAGCAAGACAAAGCCAAGTATTTCAAAAGAATACAACAGAAAAATGACCCAAGTACAACATAAAATCAGCAGAATTCCAGACTTTACAGTCTCAGAGTTGCAAAGGGGAAAGATTTTGCTTTGAGAAGAGACCTCTTGAGCACTGTGTTCCAGAATGGCAGTGGCCTAGAGAATTTGTTACCTGGGATTGGGTTCAGAGTGCTCAGCAATACAGGCACTCAACCCTTCCAGTCAAGTGAGAAAGAGCCCTGACTACTGGTACAACTGGCCACAGATCCCTGCATAATCAACCTGTTGCTAATTTTAGGTGGATGCAGAATGCAAGAGTTGTGAGTCCAAGAAGACTTCCACCCAAACTTCAGAAGAAGACCTGGGAGGCCAGGCAGTGTGCTCTAACAAGTCAGTGAGTGAACTGTGAGTGTGACGCTGAAAATACCTTGGAGACCTCATCAGTTTGGAGAAACCAGAATGTGGTTATCTAAGGAAAACTGCAAGAAGAGAGCACAGCCAGCTCAACTTGTGGGAGCTCCAGTCACCAAAAGTGCCACAGAGACAGAACCACTGAGGCCTCTGGCATTCACCTCTTGTCACACATTACTGGGAATGCTGGAGATAGAACTACAGAATTTACTGTTCGCCTTGCTGAATTTGGGGATTTGGTCTCATTCCTTTGTATACTCCTATTTTTACCTTTTAGAGTAGAAGTGTTTGTCTTGTACCACTGAATGCTAGGAGTGTTTAACTTTCTTTTCATTTGTACAAGGGCTCAAAACTGAGTTTGCCTTAAATCTCAGGGGAGACAATGGACTTGGATTTTTTAGCACTAGGGATAGACTAAATGCGTTTTGCATAAAGGGATATACATGAGTCTTTGAAACTCCAGGGGCAGAATGTTGTGGCTTGGGTCTAGGTATCCTCCCCAAAGTGTCACACAGTCTTGGAGAAAGGGCTTTTCAGAGGTGGCAGGACCCGGTGTGTGGTGCTGGGATCAAGGGTATATAATTACTAAATCACCCCACTGATTGTCTTGGCCTAATTCTGGATTAAGTATATGAGTGCGTACCCCCCACAGGGAGGGTAGCCCAGATAAAATATAAGGGACAGAAAGGCTAATGTATCTCATCTGCCTGCTTCCCATGGACTATGTCTGCTCAGTGATGTCCTTTCTCCCATGGCACTCTGCTTTGGAGCCAGTCAGTTCTGAACTGAAACTTCCAGAAATTGTGAGTCAAATAAACCCTTCATCCTGTAACACTGATTATCAGGTATTTTGTCTCAGCAACAAGAAAAGTAAATAAGACAATATCTTTTTCCAAAAAAAAAAAATTGCAAGGGCTTCCAAGAAACTGGACAGTATGTTATTTTCAAAGGAAAAAAATAAATAGAAACATTGTTCAAGAAACTATAGGAAGTTATGGAGAAAGTCATTGAATAGACACAATTATATCATCATTAAAGGGAAAAACCTAAAGAGAAGCCTATCAGTTTATAGTGTTTGAAAGTAAAGTAACCAAAATAAAGTAAAGTAATCAAAATAAAGAATTCCTGTAGAGATTTACAGGCATAGCTGAAAAGAGAGGCAAATCAGTGAACTTGCTAAAAGGACAGTGAACAGTTTTGAAACAAGGAACAGAAAGAAGAATGAAGAAAAATGAGCATGGAAACTTCTAAAATTTCCATGAGAAGCCATCAATGAGACTTAACCATTACATGAATCACAAAATACAGAGAAAGTGAAAGACAGAATATTGAAAGGCATACTGCCTGAAAGTATCACAATTTGATGAAACACCTAAATACAAATGACTAAGAATAACAAAAACTGTCATTAAGGTTAACACAAAGAAACTCACACTGAGACATAGAATCATATTTTAAAAAGCTAGAGAAAGTCATATAAGGGCAAATGAAAGAACACAGTAACATAAAGCCATGTAAAGATATAAAATCTGGATACAGATAAATACGTGGGCATGTAGAAGTAAACTGGATATTCCAGATCAAAATTCCAAGAGACACATAATCTATAAAGGTTAAGTCAATAAGAATATGTCTGAATAGACCTATAACTAATAAGGAAATTTATTTGTAATAAAAACTCCCAACCAAGAAAAGGAATTGATATGATGGCTTCACTGGCAAATTTTAAAATTTAAATATAAACACCAACTTTTTTCAAGTTTCTCCTCATATTTTAAGAGCAGCATTATATTAACTCAAAATCCAGGTAAATACATTTTTAAAAGAAAACTAAAAACCAGTGTCCACTATGAAGATGAATACATAATCTTTACCAAATTAGAAGGAAGCCAACTTCAGCATCATAATAAAAAGTTTGTGTCCTCTGTATATGAAGAATTTTTATCTGAAATGCAAGGATGGCTCAACTTACAAAACATATGCATATGTTAAACTTCATTAACAAAATAATGAGGAAAAGTTCATGGTCAAATCAAATGATAAAGAAAAATATATTTCACAAAATTCTGCTACTTTATGAAAAAAGACCCAAAAAACTATAAATAGAAGAAAGCTATCTCATATAATAATAGCCACATATTAAAAACCCATAGGAAACATCATACTCAATGATGAATTTTTAAACAATTTTCCTCTGAAACTGGTATCAAGGCAGAGATGCACACACACTTTTCACACCTATTCAGTATAGTATTGGAAGCAATTAGTAAGCCAAGGAAATAAATGCCATCTAAACTAAAAACAAAGTAAAATTATATGGAAAGACACATATTCTATCTCTCTCCCTCTCTCTCTCTCTCTGTCTCTCTTTCTCACACACACACATGCACACACACACAAACACACACAGAGAGACAGAGACAGAGACAGAGACAGAGAGACAGAGAGAAACAGAGAGAGACAGAGAGAAATCACATGGAAAGACTCAATATTTCTAATGTTTAGTAAAATGTAAGTTGAATTTAAATGGAAACTACAAGTGCTGGAAAGGCTACTATTAATAAAAACAGAAAGTAACAACTGTCGAGTATGAAGACAAGTTGGAACTCTTGAACACTATTAATAGGAATGTAATACATCACAATTGCTGTGGAATTATCTCAAAAAGCTAAAAACAGAATTACAATGTGATCCAAAAATTTGCAGCTCTGAGTGTATGTCTGAAACAATTTACAGTAGGATCTCTAACAGATATCTATACAACCATATCCATTGCCAACATGATTTAAATATCTAAAACAGAAGCATGAAATGTGAACATAGAGATAAATAGATAAACTTCTGGAAAGCATGCTAAGAGAAATAAGCTGGTCACAAAAAGACAAACAGTATGTAACTTCATGAATAGTAGATTAGTATAAATCATTGAGATAAAAAGTAAAATCAGTGGCCACTTGGGCATGAGCAGTCAGGATTGTGGAATTACTGTTTAATGAGCATAGAGTTTTACAAGATGAGAAGAGTTATGATTAAAGCATAATGTGGTAATTGTTACATATTTTAAAAATATGTAACATCACTGATCTCTGTATTTAAAAATAATTAATTGGCCAGAAAAGGTGGCACATGCCCTTAATCCTAACTTGAGAGGTTACACAAGAAAACTGAGTTGGGTGCTAGTCTGTGCTACATAGCCCAAACTGGATGACACATCAGGACTTTCTCAAAATAAAAAAGTAACCAACCAAAGGAATAGAGTAACAATAAACTCTAGGTTGCATTTGTTTGCTAAAATAAACCAAAAAAAAAAAAAAAAAAAACAACCTTGTAACATGTAAGTGACAACTTGCTTGTAGTATTCTGTCCATTTGATCTGCCACTGAATCACAGTGGCATAGTACATTTCTCATAAACAAGTCATGCAGTTTCTAATTGATTTTGCCATATGACTTATTTCTGATAAAATTTCTAATATAATTTTGTGATTCCCAACTTTGCTATTGATTATGCTTTCTCAGTATATTATGATTTTTACCATGAAAAGTGTTTTCCTTACATGTATCATAGCAATAATAGCTGCTTTTCTTATTTTTTTTCTTAAATTATATTTAAAGAGAAAAAAAAACAACCAGACAAAACAGAAAAATGGTAGCAACAATACAGAATTCCAAAAGGAAAAAATAAAAGAACAACCCCCCCCAAAAAAAAAAACAAAAAAACCCACTAAGAAATTGCCACTTGAGATTTGAGATTTGAGATTTGAGTTACATACTCTCATCTTTGGAAATAGTTGTTCAAGTTACAAAATTAAAGCATACAAAGTAGATATTCAAACAATGAGACTGTTAACAGTTCTTCTCAACAATCTAACAAAAACAGTAATATGGTCATCTATCTTACACACTTAAGCATACCTTACTTTCTTATTTTTCATAAATAACTTTGACAACTGATAAAAGACTTTTCAAGCTTCTACAGAATTTTTTCCTATATGATCGGAGAACTAAACCGTTCAAATTTGTCACATTCCCTGCTTGGTATTTTTCTTGCTTTTAAAAACATTTATTTTTCATTGCCTTTTTGTTTCCCCTTTTGCTGTTTTGTTTGTTCCTTTTGCTGAAATTTTTTTTGATGAAAAATTTGGTGGTTTTGAATGTCAAAGATAATTTTTTCTTTAAAAATCATTTAGTCTAGATTTATCAAATTATTGATCATATGTGATCAAGGCTACTCTGGTGACTTTTAATGACGGATGGTCAGGTATCCTGCTCTAAATCCCCAGACTGGCTCCATATTTCTCAGTGGAAGGGAAACATACTTGACTTCCTTCCAGTCTTAGCAAATGGCACCAGCAGGACAATAACAAACACAAGTGAAGAAAAGCTCCTTGTAGGACTAAAGTGACAGCTGTACAGTAAGAAATACACGCCATTCTGCATGCAGAAGGGAGTATTTCAAGATGATCACAACTTACGATTTTATTGGGAAAAGGTTTTCCTCACTATTGTCAAGCACAGATTCACATTTCAAACAAAGATAATTAGAATCAATGTAATATTTTCCCATGATATAGAAATCAAAATTTATAGATATGCATAATATAGATATACTCAAAATTCTTATACCAGTTTCACTTATTTTCACTGGTTTTCATACTCAGTGATGTATATATCACAAAGAGTTATGTTTTCTATTTTTATTTTTTTTAAAGTGTTCAATTTACAAACACTTCCTATATCAATTCACTTGAGAAAAAGCCTATTTTTATGGCTCACAATGATCTATTACAATTATTTTTATTTTAAATAGAAAAAAATAAGAATAAAGAGACAAAATTTCAAAACAAAGTAAAAGGACAGTGACAATGGTTGATACATTGTGTATTGTGATCTTCAAAATAGTTGCTCAGATTACAAGTTTCATATCTGAAAACCTGATCAAACAATAAAAGCACAAACCTTTCTTTTCAATGAAAGATAAATTATTAGTTTAGCTGTCTTAACAATCGTGTATATACCTATTTTTCCTTATTCCTTCCTGCTTCTCCCCTTTCTCCACCCATTTCTCTTTCCTTTTAAAAAGTTTCTTCTCATTTCACAGTATCTATTGTCCATTTTGAATCTTATTATTTCCTCTTTTAGCTTCTCACACTATGTAGACTATACAATGTTTACACATGTAAGCCTGATTTATTTAACTTATGAATATGGTCTCAAGTTTCATGCATTTACCCATAAAAGTGTCAAGTTCAATATTATTTATGGCAGAAAACAATTCCATTATATAAAAATGCCATATCATTTTTATCCATTCCTCAGCTGATGGACACTTAAATTGTTTCAAAGATTTGACTATTACTAACTGAGCTGCTATAAACATGGGTGCACATATATCACTGTGGTATCATGATTTTAATTCTTCTGGGAAATAGCTGTGCAGAATGGGACCTCTAATCCCAGTTTTGTGAAGAATAGCCACACTGATTTCCATATTGGGTGCACCAGTCTATACTCCTATCAACAATGGAAAAGGTTTCCTTTTTCCCCACAGTCTTTCCAGCATTTGTTATTGACTGATTTCTTGATGAAGCCATTATTTGAGGGGTGAGATGGAATCTCAGTTTTGTTTTAGTTTGCATCTGTTGAATGACAAATGATGAACATTTTTTCATTTATTTATTTGCTATTTATATTTCTTCATCTAAGAAGCGTATATTCATCTCAGATGCCCAGTTTTGAATTGGTTCTTTGAATTTGGGGGAGTCTGACTTTTATCAATCCTTAATATTTTAGACAGACATCCTTTGTCTAATGAACAGCTAGCTGTAATTTTTCCCACTCTAGGTTCTCATTTTGTTCTGTTGGTGATTTCTTTTGCTGTGCAAAAAGCTTTTTGGAAAGGTAAAATTCCATTTGTTTATTTTTTGTTGTGTTTCCCATGCAATCTTGGCTTTGTTCATGAAGCGCCTGCCTACACTTATGTCTTCAAGAATTCTACCAATTTTTCTTCCTGTAGATTTAGTGTTAGTATTTAGATCTTTGATCCATTTTGATTTTAGTTTAGTGCATGGTGATAGACATAGGCCTTGATTTAATCTTCAGCATGTGGAAAACTAGTTTTGCCAGCAACATTTATTAAAGAGGCTATTTTTCTTCCAGGATACGTGTTTGGATCCTTTGTCAAAGACAAAGTGGCTGTATGTGTTTTGTGTTGTGTCTGCATCTTCTATGCTGTTCCACTGAGGCTCAGATGGTTTTTTTGCCATTTTCATGTTGATTTTGTCACAGTAACTATATAGTATAATTTCAAATCAGGAATTGTGATGCCTCCTGACTTGCCTTTGTTGCTCAGAATTGCTTTTGCTATTCTAGATCTCTTCAGGATACAAATGAATTTTAAGAATATTTATTTAATTCTGTGAATATGCTAATGCTTTTTGCACTGGAACTTCATTAAATCTGTATAACAATTTTGGGTGTACAGCCATTTTTACTGTGTTGGTTCTTCCTATCCATGAGCAGAGGATATCTTTCCAATTTCTAATATCCTTCTTTATCTTTTCTTTCAAATTACCATAATTTTCAATGCATAGATCTTCTACTTCCTTTGTTAGATTGATTCCTAAATATTTCAGTTTTTTGGATGATACATTGAAATGTGTGTTTTCCCTAATTTCTCTCTCTGTGAGTTTGTTGTTTGCGTACAGAAATGCTATCGATTTTTGAGTGTTGATTTTCTATCCAGCTGTACTACTAAATTTGGTTATTAAATCTAGGGGTCTTTTGATGAAGTTTTTAGGGTTTTCTATGTAGAGTATCACGTCACTTGCAAATGATAGTTTGATTTCTTCCTTTCCTACCTTTGTTTTATTTCTCTTTCTTATATAATTGTTCTAGCTATTGTTTCCAGAAATATGTTGAAGAGGAGTGGTGATAGTGGACATTCTTGCATTATTCCTGATTTTAGAGTGAAAGCTTTTAGTTTTTGACAATTTAGTGTCATGTTAGCTGCTGGTTTGTCATAAATGTCTTTTATTAGATTGAATTAAAGACCATAAATTCCAATTTTCCATATACTTGTCTTACAAAGGATTTTTGGAACTATGTTCATTAGAGTAGTTGGTCTATAGTTTTCTTTTCTGGTTGGGTTCTTCTCTGGTATCAGGAATGATTTTGACAGAATTGCTTCCCTTTTAATTTTATTAAAGAATTTCAGCATTAGTAACATTATGTCTTCTCTAAATTTCTTGTAGAATTCAACAGTTAATTCATCTGGTACCTGGACTTGTCTTCATTATTAGTTTTTAAATTGTATTTTCAATTTCATTGACTAATATTGGGTTATTTGGAATATTTATATCTTCTGGATTTGGTTTCATATGTGTTCATGAATGTTCCATTTCTTGTGTGTTTTCCATCTTATTAGAGTATATGTTCTTGAAGTAGGTATTAGTGACCTTCTGGATTTCCACAGGATCCATTGTGATACCACCTTCTTCGTTCTTAATTGATTAAATTTGTCTTTTTTCTCCTCATTTTGATAGGATTGGCTATAGGTTTATTAGTTTTATTTAATGTTTCAAAGAACCAATTATTTAATTCACCTGCTGCTTTATTATTGTTTCAAAGACCCAATTATTTAATTCATCTGCTGCTTTATTATTGTCCTAGCCTTAATTGCATTAATTTCTGCTCTGATCTTTATAATTTTGTCTCATACAAGCTTTGGGTTTGATTTGCTCTTCATTTTTAGATGATTGAGATTCAATATAACCTGTTTATTTAAGCTTGCTCTGTTTTCTTGATGTGAGACTTCACTGCTATATATTTCCTTTGTATGACTGCTTTCATTGCATCCCATATGTTCTGGTATGTTGTGCTTGCATTTTGAATTAATTTTATAGATATTTTTTAATGTTGTCCTTGATTTCTTCTGTGACCCACTGATTCTTCAGGCAGGTGGTGTTCACTTTTCATGTGTTTATGTGTTTTTTGTGGTGTCTTTTGCTGGTGATATTCAAGTTCATCACATTCTTGTCAGATAATATGCATTGGATAATTTCAATTCTTTTGCATTTACTAAAGCCTATTCTATGGGCTAATATGTGGTCTATTTTGAAGAATGTTTAATGTGAAGCTAAGAACATATATTTTGATGTTTTGGATTGGAACATCTTTTAGACATCTATTAAGTCAATTTATTCAGAAGTTTTTTAAATTCTGATATTTCTTTGTTGATATATTTTTGTCCAGTAGATATATCTAATTGAGAAAATAGGGTATTAGGTTCCCTCATTACAATTGTGTTAGTGCTTATTTAATTTTTCATGTCCATGAATATTTGTTTTATATAACTGGGTGCCCTAGAGTTTGGTGCATATATATATTTATGATTGTTATTCCTTTTTCTTGATTTTTCTCTTAACAAGTGTTCAGTGTCCCTCATTGTCTCTTTTTACTAGTCCTGGTTTGAAGTTCACATTGTCTACAAATAGAATAGATGCCTACTTTTCTTTCTGGGATCCTGTGGCATGGAGTATTGTTTTCTGTCCTTTGACTTTTTAGTCTATGAATTTCTTTTAAAATGTATTTCTTGAATGCAGCATATTGTTGAATCTTGTGTTTTTACTGTGTGTGTGTGTGTGTGTGTGTGTGTGTTTGCACATGTGTATGTATTAGGAATTGAATGCAGGAGCTTGTATTTGCCAGGCAGGCACTTGTGCCACTGAGCTATACACCAGCCTAGATCTTGCTTCTTAATCCATTCTTCCAGTCTGTTTCTTTTAACTGGTGAGTTGAGTCTATTTACAATGTTGGTTACAAGGGATATGTATTCACTTATTTTCTCCATGTTATTTTCCTCATATTAGCTTCCTTTTTTTCTCCTTTGTTTGATTGCTTGATGTGCTTATTGATTTCTTTCTATTATTGTTCTTGATTTTATGGTCTTCATTTTCTCTTTCTAATATATGTTTCACAGCATTCTAAAGAGCTGGTTTGGTGGTCATGGATTTCTTCAGATGTCCTTTGTCATGGAAGTATCTTATTTCTCCACCAATTGAGAAATATAGTTTTTCAGGGTTGGAGTTTGTTTTCTTTTATGATTTAAAATACTTCACTTCAAGCTCTCCTTGATTTGAGGGTTTGTGTTGAGAAGTCTACTATGATTCTGTAGGGCTTGTTTTTACAGTTTATCTGTTTCTTTTCTCTTAACTGCTTTTAGCACTCTGCTCTTGTGCTGAGTTTCTGGACTCTTGATTATTATGTATCTTGGTGTAGTTTTATTTTGATTCCAGCTGTTTGGAGTTCTGTATGCTTCATTTATTTTTATATCAGATTCTTTATCCATGCTTGGGAAGTATTCTGCCATTATTTCTGTAAAAATAATAATAATTAATAATTATAACAGTAATTTGTATGGCATTTATGCTGTCTCCAGGTTTCTCATTGACCCCAATCAATCTTAATGTTATTGTTCTTTGCATCATCTTGTAGCTGTTGGATTGATTACTCATGGTCTCTCGGTATTTTTAAGATATCTTTATTTTTTTCATCACTAGCTGCAATTATGTCTTCAAGATCTGATATCATATCTGCTCCTTCATTCAATCTGTTGAATATACTTTCAGTAGAGGTTTTAATCACTGGAGTTCCTATTTGGATCTGTTTCATGGATTCCATTTCTTTCCACTGTTGGCCAGTCGTAGTTTCCATCAACTTACTAAGCTTATCCAATTTTTGTCTGTGTCTTCCCTAATATATTTTATTTTAAGCATCATTTCTTTCTGTACCTGAGAAATTATTTTTTTCTGTAGCCTTTTTCACTTGCTTTTGCACTTGTATTTCTATCATCTCAAAAAGTTCCAGTGTTTGACTTTCAATTTTATCTACCTCATTGAGTTCTGGGCTTGGCCGGGATGAGCTAGAGTTTTGGGTTGTATTTTACTCTGTGTCTTCTGATTGTCTATCTTCACTTTTTTATTTTATTTTGCTTTCTATGTTGACACTTTACAATTTCTTTTGGCTCATAGCTAGTATTGAGCCTTCCCCAGGAGATGTCTGTTCCCCAGGCATGTCTTTTAGGTATAGGGGAAGAGCAAGAGCAAAATTTTAAAGGATATAAAGCTATAAAGCAACTATTTGGTTCAGCACCCAATCCTTTGGTACTATGGAGATGATTATCACCCTATAAAATGATAGCGATATCATACAAAGAAGAAAAACTGATTATATTATGTGTTATATCCTGGCTAAAGTAATATAGTTGGTAATATTGTAGTTTCAAGTATAGCTTAGCTACTGACAAACTGTGGTAACCATTTACCTGCTACTTCTGACCACCAGAGCAAACTCTAAAGTTGTACAACAAAATCAAACACATATCATGTTCTTGTATACAGTGATTTTCCCCTTAGTGGGGGGGCAGATTTAGATGGGTAGTGGACAGGACAGAGTGATAAATGAAGTCAAATATAGTAGAGTCAAGTCTGGAGGTTAAAGGATGATGACCATAGTTTTGGGAAAATGGAGGACAGGGGGGCAAAGAATGAAAGAGAAAGTGAAGGAGTGATTAGGAAGGGAAAAGATGATGTTTACTCACTTGTAAGTGTAAACTCAAAAGGTTGCTGAGGAAAGAGAAAAAGAGGATCAATAAAAGAAAACAAAAAAGAAAGATAAGAAACCTAAATAATGGAAAAAACCAAGAAAGAAAAGAAAAAGAAAGCAGACAAAATAATACCAAAAAAAGGGGGGGGATAGGACAAAATCCAAAACCAAAAATAACCATAAAATACAAATCAAAACAAGACAAAATCCAACCAGGCAAGAAAAGGATAGCCTATCAGACAAACAAGGGAGAATAAAAGTAGTAAAATACCTCTATGTTCACAGTTCCACGATAGTGTCCAAGTCAGATCCCCAAAATGTGCTATGTACTCCAATCAAGCTTGTCATGGAATTTGTGCTGGGTATGAAACTGGTCTTGGCCTCGGGATGTAGGGAGGGACTAGTTCTCTATGTTAGTGAAGTTCTCCAGAGCCCACCCGTTGGCTCCTTGCTGCTGCTTCAGATACTTCAATATTGTTGGTCTCCTGATTATTCCAGCCACCAAAGGCATGCCTGTGCCCATGTACCAGGGAGCCTCTTGGTCTGCTGTCTTTAGTGGTTGCTTCACCCACCACAAAATTGTTTTTAATCTTCTGTAACATTTATCTGCTAAATTATCATGATGGGCTTTATAATCTAGGAAATTTATAAGATCAAAGACAAATGGAAGCTAGCAAAAAGTAAAAAATTTCCCTGACAATTTTAAGCACGGGCCATGTAACTGTGAATCTGTATTTTATAGCAAAATTGAATTAGTGCTACACAAATGCAAACTTTCTTTTACTTTTGACCACTGATATTATGAAGTAGAAAAGGAATTAGCCCTAAAAAATCACAATAAAATGAGGCTGAAAAACACATTAAGTTCATATTGTCACAAGAGACATACTCCATACAAGAATGCCAAGTACTTGCAGAGACCACACCAGACGTTTTCATTTAAATGTATTTTGTTCAGGGCACATACATTACCCTTGTTTATCTCTATCTGTGCTGAGATGTCATCACTTAAAAACTCTGTTCATGGCATTTTCATGTTTTACAAAGATCACCATAATTTTAGGGCTTAAGTATCTGACACTTTGTTTATGTGGCTGTAATTAGTCACTGATTCCAGCCTAAATATTTATTAGTTTTCTAACCTTTTGTTGGATTGCTACCATTAAACATCCTTTGGCTGTTGTACTGATGCAAATATAATATGGGATGATTGACTTCTTCTCCAGGATATTTATTTGGAGATGTAAATGTTAATGTCCAGTTGCTATTCAGATGAAATTTCTCTCTATAATTAAAATCAGCATATGCCCCACATAAATCAGATGAGATTTTTGTTTTAGTAAAAGTATATTTGGATTAGAGGGACAGAAATATTTTTATGCAATAATAATTATTAGTAATAAATTTTACAATAAAGGAGACACCTTAGAAAAATCAAGATAATATTTAAGAAGCAAGACAATAAATACGAGTTAATTTACAGTTGCCAGTATTTGACAAATTAAAAAGTAGACACTAAAAGATGAACAGAAGGTCAACTCTGAAACTTTTTCAAATGTGTACCACTCTTTTATTTGAACTTCTAAGTTAGTAAACCAGAAGTTAAATTGTATACTAATTCACGATCAGATTTTTTTCTTGTAATTTATTCATAGTCTTCCTCAAACTCAGTATCATATATTCTAATTATTTTATGAAATGACTCTACATATGACATTTGTGTAAAGTTAAAATGAAAGACGTTAGCTTCAAAGCTGACTACTCATTTGATTGTATATTTTAAATACCTATACTACATGTTTAGTGAACAAGCATCTGTGCTGAATTTAATTGTAGATGGTTTATTTAGAAAGCTGGAAATAAGCCACTTGCCTTAGATGAAATTCAACCAGATCCTTGTTCTCTTCATAAACGAGATATCTGTCATCTCTCAAGTTTACCTTACTCTTGCTAGAAGCCTAGAACATTTGGTTTGATGAGATTTTATAGTTATACAATCTGGTTAGATCATTTCAATTAGCAAAAAATATACATTTTAATTTTATATCATCAAGTAAGCTTTTTGAATGAGTGTGTTCATAGGTAATCTAAGCTGTTATTTTTAAATTCTTATTTATGAGAAAAACTTTGAGATCATGTTGATATGTAAATGATGACTTCTTAGCTATACAATAAGTTGTTCATTTCCAATTGTAGAACAGTATTCATAAAGGTGGTTTCTCCTCTTGGATTATAGTGCTGTCACCTGTAAGTGGAAAGCTATTAAGAATTAAAGTATGTGAAACTACTTCACCTTTAAACTACATTGTTATTACAATGCACTGAAGATTTTAAGTACTGGTCACATTGTATCAAAGATATTTTCTGTACCATTTTTGTTATAGATTGCATCAACAAAAGCAAAAAGAACCATATACTGCATAAAAATAAAACAGGAAAGAAAAAATTTTCTCACAATTCATTCACTACCACTGTATGTTCTTTGAAAAATGCTGTTCTAGTTCTGTGTTCCACTGAAATAGATCTTATTAAATTGAATGGCAATCTCACTTTTAGTAAGTCTAATGGTCTTCATCTTACTTGAATTTTACTTGAATAGCATAGAACACTGGCTAATGTTCTTAAAGCCCTCTTTTTGGGGGGGTCTTATACAATTTTTCTCTACTTTTATTTTTACATCTTTTCCCTATCATTCATACAATATGTATATAGTAAGCATTTGGTCTCTGTAATAAGCATTACTATTATTCCTCTAATGTGTCATTCATACACAGGATTTAAATCACCTCACATACAGGCAGTTCACAATCATATATGCAAATCTAAACATGTCTTCTGAACTCCAGCTTTTTCCTGTTAATATCTTGGCCTCTATCAATGTCTCAAAGGTAACTTAGCAGTCACCGTGTCCAAGAACGAAAACTTCATTCAGATCAGCAGCTCCCTCACAATTTCTACCCCACTGAAAGCCACTGCCATCAGTCCAGTCATTCAACCCGAAATCTGAATCCAGTTTCATAGTTTTGTATATTTCTCTATTGACATCCAATCTATTGCCAAGCCCTCTTAATTTAATTTCCCACATACATATAAAAGATTTCAGATTATATATGATAATATAACTATTTTTGTGTCAAGTATTATTTATTTGATATATAATAGGTATGACGAGATCATATCTGTCATATCTCTTGGCAGAAATATCCTCGCACTAAGAATTATGTAATATTGTAACTTAACTTTCTCATAAACAATGAACTCATTGTTATGAATTAAGTTTAAATTGTTAAGCTACTAGGCAGAATGCTTAATTCTGATGTTTCTCCAACTCTAAAATTCTTTTATTTTCAGTTTTTACTTTGTGTTAGTATGTTTATTAGTGCACTACATAGTGACTTACATTCCTTGTGGGTAGTTGATATTTGTATATTGCACATCTAAATTGTAGTTTACCAATTTTAGGTGATAGTGTTGTCATTTGTAGAAGGAAATCATCTATAAAATTAAAGCAAACTGTTCTTTTATCAATTTTACAATAGGATGGATTGTGATGGGCCACATAATTCCAAAACTTTAATTGCTTATAATGATAAAATTTATTTTCAAGCTTGGCTACAAGTTCCTGGGGAAAGTTTTGTACATTTTTTATGTCTTACTGGCCACCATCAAGCAGAAGAAGAAGCTGTGATTGGGTATATTTCCAGAGAAAAAGAAAACACTGGATTGACAATCAAGAAAGTTCTGCACCACTGATCAGATGTTCTGGCCCAGAAGGAACACCTGTCACTCCTGCAGAACCCATTAGCCAAGCAAAGCCAATGTGTATCCCCTTCCTAAGATCAGAAAGGGTAACCCTACCGTGCACAGCAATCAAAGAAGTGGGACACTTGGTGAAAACTAGTAATGACTTCAACATTGCTATTCCAAAATAATTATTGGGCTAAAACTGTATTTGATAAGGAAAGGCTGAAACTTGACATTTGACACTATCCAAGATGGGCTAAGCTGTGAGCCAAATCACTCTGAACCTAAATTTTGAATAAGGAAGCCAATATATCCCCAAAATATTAATTAAATTATAACACTTGAAAATACCTAGTTCTCTGAGTAGTATGTCTCTAATAAATTACTTGCACATCATTCATTTGGAGATACACGTATAACTGAGTATTCAGTTACTAGGACCTACTCTTTGGGGAGCCTTCATGAAAAAGTCTTTCTCAAAAAGAGACAAATATTCCTTAAACTCTGATCATCATCTCTTTTAGAACAGAGAAATCTTTCTGCTTTGGAATGAAGGTCCACTGAAATGTCCTTAATCCTTTCCAGTCTGTATAGAATAGTGTCATTTTTTTAAGGGGTAAAAACACTGGGGATCATCAGGCACGTGGTGAAATCATATAATCCAATCTGGGATCCGGAGACAGGAGAATCTTAAATTTGAGGCTGAGGCAATTCAGTGAAAACTTACCTCAAAGTAAAAACATAAAGAGCTCCGGGGATGTTGCACAGTAATGGTTCAGGCCTATCACAATTTCAACCCCCAACCAGAAAACAGAAACAAGAACAGCCAAGGAAAGTTTTGATGTTTTCTTGGGGTTCTCTTAGGAACAATTTTGCTTTTAATGTACTCTGAACTTGGTGGGTATGTGTTTGTGCATACACTTCATTTGTCTTTTAGTGAGTGTTTAAAAGCAGAACTGTATTTACTTAATGAAATACTTTTTTAAAATAAATTCAGTATTCTGGAAAAAAAAGACAGAGCATTTCAAAATCAGTTATCATAAAATTTTCCATCCCCTGAGTCTAACAAGGATAAAACAAGTCAAATATATATGATTTCTAGCTAATTCTTTTAGTTGCACTATTACAACTGTCATCTACAACTTAGGTTTCAAGCTATTCGAGAAAAATATTTCTGCTCCATTAAATGTTAAGGACTCTTCCTCCCAGCTATATAAGTTACGAAGCAAGATGATTTCTAATGCTGTCTTTAAGCAGAATATTGAGTAACTGCAATTCCATTTGCAGAGAAGAGAATGTTTGATTGGTCCAAGGCCATAGGAAATTTGAATTCTTCATCATGGCAAGTGAGGCACTTGTAGCTATAACTAAGTTATGTAATATGACTTGACAAGTATGCATAGCACTCTTATTAATGGATTCCTAGGTTGTAAGCCCTCTAAGAAACTGGTTTAAGACCCTTACACTGATCAGTAAAAGTACTTTATGCATTGGAATTTGTTTTAGTGGAATAGATTCTGTAGTCTTGTAATACATCTTTGTATCTAAAATCTTGGTATCCAAGATATATTACAAATATGGTCACTAAGTTTTATTGATAACCCTAACAGTAAAAGGTTAGATTTCCCCCAGGGAATATTCTAGAACAAAATAGTTTGCAAAGTAAAATGGTAGCCAGAAACTGCTAATAGCTGAAACATAAGCATACTGGTCATCAACAATGACTAATCATGAAGTGGTATATATAGACTTTGGATATAGTGCTCTTGTTCTCTTTGTGTGTTTCACGTGTTTTTCATAGCTTTTTTAAACTTATAATTTAGATGACAAAGTAATTATGCTCTAAGGATGTGACAGGCAGAGAAAAACATCAAGAAAGCTTCTCAGTAGTACGCTGCTAGCTACTCCTCAAATGAGTATTTGCTGACTGTCCTTTTCAGAAAACTGTAATTGTAATTTAGATTTTGTAGATCAACATGCTTCTTATTTAAGAGATTCTACCTCTTACCCTGACAAAATGTTAAAGCCAGAGTGGGAAAAATCATTGAATTGATCTCTCATCTGCATAGTTTGTTTATAGTGCATTATAATTCTGTAAAATATCTGTTTACTGACTCTGATTCTGAACCATCCTTATCATAATTCACTGTTATTATCTCTCTAATCAGAGGATAAAAGAGGAGTGATTTGTGCCTTTAGGGAACATTCTCCTTGGGCGTACTATTTTTGTTCGCATTTGCGGCAGTTTAGTATATTGCTGTAGACTCTGATTTCTTAAAGATTGACAATCTCAAGCTGAAACTCCTCTTTCCTGGGAATCTGTCAGCACTGTGCACACTTATTGTGGTACATAAATAGTACTTGAAAGTGTTCTGGGAGAAACTTTGCTAGACAACATATTCTATCTCTAATAGATCTCACAGCTGCTAGTACCATGGGCATTCACTGAATAAGTCTCTGATGTGCGGCATGTAATATATATAAGAATGGATTATTATTGTTTTTGTCTTGCAGAAATATTGTTGAATATACATATAATAGAACATGCAAAATTAAGTTGCAGAGCTGGATGTAGTATTAATATGTCATCAACTGCAAAGTGTAATGTATAGTGAAGGGTTCTATACCTCTTTTTACCTGTTATTTTAAACATTGATAAGATTGCATAAAATCAGGCCATTAATGCAAAACTATTCATACAAAGCTCTATCATTTAATAACAGTGACAGAGATGTAGAAATTAAAGCACTGGTCCTTAAGGTAACTTTTGGATTTGGAAAAAGGAGCTGGAGGATGCAATGACAAAAAAGATGAAAAAGAGATACTTCCATTAGCAAGGAAATGTTAATTATCTAGGACTTATATTGGCTCTCCCCAAACAATTAAGTGATGAGCTGAATCATGCCTATAAAAATGTTATCTAACGGTGAATGGCTGTTTTCCATTTTCGCTGGAAAGATCTTTTAGCAAAGGCAGGTTTATTACCTGAGTTATCTTAATAATTGCCTGAACACTGTCATTTGTCTGTGGAACACAAGCCAAAGAGACTGAAAACAACTGCTAGGCAGGAGGGGTATGACTCATAAACTCTGAGGCTTAGTGACTGTCTCCAGCTAAGAAATTGAAAGTACTAAACATCTTTATGAGGAGGATCCACCCATATCTTTAGAGATGATTAGGTACAATTTGTCCAAAGACAAGAGGATCAGCAAGGAAGACTTTTGTGGTGTTTCTGGCTTTAGTGCTTGACTTATTGACTGATTTTATTTATTTAGTAATTTAATAAGTTCTTTTCTTATATATATCCAGACCCTGAAAGAGTCATTGACAATATAGAGCAAAAAGATATAGGCTTTTTGTTCACGGTATTTATGAGAATGTCAGAAAGAGGTTGAAATGCAGACAGATGGTGGGATTAAATCACAAGCACTGAACATTTTAGGAAGGTGTAGTTGGGCCTCAGGACACATCAGAACTATACTTATTTAGGGCTCTGAGGTGAAATATAGGTCAGTGAGCACCAAGGATTTCTAGGTTATTACCCTCCAGTTTTGATTGCAAGCAGCGCTCTAGAAAGTGTAAATAACAGTATACAAACAATTTAGGCATTGACAGAGAAAACAGAAAGAATAACTTTCTGAAAACCCTTCCATATGGCAAGGTATTTGAGTCTCTGCCATTTGAGAAAGTATGGGGTCCTTTTGTTTTTGGTTTTGTTGTAGGTATTAGGAATCAAGTTCATGACCTCAAGTTGCCTACATAGGCGCTTTGACACTGAGCTACATCCCCTGCCACATAAGGAGTTTTTGAAAACTAGATGATGCTTGTTCAGAAACCACAGTCTTTGCTGCACTAGTGCACTTAGAACTGCTCTTAGAGCTTCACTATTTTGTCTGATGAAAGATATAAAATAATTTTATTTAAAAATTATGTCTTATTCATTTACTAGGAAAAAAGTTGAAGTAAACATCAATAAGTTACTTCTACATTTGAAACTGTTCTAAGTTCTGATTTTTATAGGGTGAGCAGGAGACAAGAAGAAAGTAATAATGGTATGACTAAACACTCTTAACTAAGATATTATTATCAACACAGGTAGTCTTAAATTACAGCACTCTAACACTTGAATACTGTTTTGTTTTTAACAAATAATAAGTATCTGTTATATGCTAATACTTACCTAGTTGCCAAGAAGGAAGCAAAACAGAAAAATATATTGAAAAAACAAAACAAAACAATTCCTGCTTATAGTAAACTTAATCCCAAAGGAAGTCTATATTAAAGGTGACTGAAATATATCACATATTTTATTTTAATTATCAGCAGGAATGCCTAATCACTGAAAATGCAAGATAATTTTGTAGGTTTCTTGCTATAAAGCAAGAAAATATCATTGCTGAACACATTGCATATGTCTTAAACTTTGTTGAGTTGACTGACCTATCTTTACAGCTTTTGCAAAATACTGTGAAACTGTTGAATTACCCCAGTGATAAAAGCATCTACATCTTCACTTAGCAGTTATGAAAGAAGAAACTTATTTCTCCCATTTGAAGAAACTGAAATGTTAAATATTATACTGAAGATCATAGTAATAATAATTAAAAATGAATGAAAATAATCATACAATTGATTTTGAGTAAAAAAAACCTTGAATATATGTAGTCCAATCTTCTCCTTTTTGCATATTAAAAGTTCAATGTGTAAACAAAGAAAAAATATATATATGGATATATGCATATATATATATATTTAATTAAGAAGCACTTCCAGTCAAGAGGACATTAAAATTAAATGAAAAATTAGGGATTATGATCACTGTTGTGGTCTGTGTTTAGATGTTTCCCCAAAGTATCATGTGTTCTACAGTGTATGATGCTGTGATTAAGGGTGTGTGACCAGTAATTCAGTCCGCTCTTTGGTTTGGCACTGCTCTAATCCCAGAAGTCTGGACACAGTGTGTAAGGGACAGAAAGAGTCTTATCTCCCCTCTATCTTACTGCTTTTGCTGTTGTCTGCCACCTTGAGCAGCTGCCCCTCTGCCATGTGCCACCCTGCCTTGGAGTCAGTCAATTATGGGCTGAAACCTCCACAAACTGAGATAAACAAACCTTTTCCCCTTCAAATTTGGGTGCTGAGTATTTTGTCTCAGCAATGAGAGAAAACTGTCTAAGAAAATCATCAATTCTTCTTATATTGTTCAAAATCTTAAAGGTTCCTGAGATCCTTTCATGAAGTCTTCATTCCATTCTTATTATAATAACACACCATTATTTTCATTTTCACTTTTATTCCCTTATGATGAACACCATGTTCTTCTGAGCTA
>PVJX010030901.1:0-21659 GCA_004027295.1 Dolichotis patagonum
ATAGCAGCACAATTTGTAATAGCCAGATCTTGGAAACAACCTAAGTGCCCATCAACTGAGGAATGGATAAAAAAGTTGTGGCATTTTTATGCAATGGAGTACTACTCAGCTATAAAGAATGATCACATCGAGATATTTATAAATAAATGGACACGACTTGAGACCATTCTCTTAAGTGAAATAAACCAAACTCACAAGGATAAATACCATAGTCTCCCTAATATGAGATTTGATAAGAGTATATAAGACTTTATGGTAAGCATGAGGCCCCATCTCATAGCTTCGAAGTCTTTCAAAGTTTTAAATCATCAGTTGGAATGGTGTTATCCTGTTTTGTTTGACTATATCATACTTGATGATATGAATAGTTGTTCTGAAGAAAACAAAACATTATGACAGCTATTGCTGATTTAATATTATCCTTCTTAGAAGTCCTACCATGCTTTTTATGTTCTACTACCGTTGGTTCTTTCTATCACATTGTGTCTTATTGGAATTTGAATATGTGATAGTTCAAACAAATTTTTTTCTTTTTTATCAAAAATGAGACATTATAGTACCCATTGATCATTTTCTGTTATTCAGTTCAGAAAGCCCTATAATTCTTTCATTCTATGCATGACTTTATACTATTGTGATATGTTTGATATTATTGTATTTGAAACTATGCTCAACTATAGCAGAGTAAGAGAGATGGTGTTAGCTACTGTTGATGTCCAGTTGACTTAATGTAAAGTACTGTGTTGCCTATGTTGTCCTGTTCTGATCTGCTCTGTACTGCCCCCTTTTGTTTTATTCTCTTTCAAATTAAAAAAAAAAAAATTAGATTCTCTGCCAGGTACAGTAGCTTATGCCTATAATCCCAGCATTTAAGAAGGTGAAGCAGGAGGACCGCCATGAGTTCAAGGTCAGCCTGAACTACACAGCAAGACCCTGTCTCAAAACACAGAAACAAATTTAGGCTCCTGAAAATATGCTAAGTGAAAAAAGGGAGATTAAGTGTTGCCTATGTTGTTCTGTTCTGATCTGCTTTGTTCTGTCCTCTTTTGTTTTATTCTCTTTAAAATAAAAAAAAGGGAGGAGATTAAAAGTCATACAGGCAAAAAAAACTATACAAGCAGAAAATAGGTATGTGGTTCCTCAGGGAGTGCAGGCAGAGGAGATATTACAAATAATTAAATGTTCTGGAATCAGATAGTAAAGATATCTAAAAACCACTGAGTTTTACACCTAAATGTGGCATTTACACCTATATAAGTTACATCTCAGTTTGAAATAAAAGCCTAGAAGTGATCGATAATGACCAAATTTTGCAAGAGCTGGAAAAAGATCAACAAAATACTATCTGCAGAAGAGATTATGAGCTATCAGATTCAGCAACATTAAGCTTTTAATTTTTTTCCTTCTCCAAAATTAAAAAGACAAATTTTAGGTTGTTGGTCAAGCTGCAATTGTGTATCACTTCTATGACCTTAAATTACCTAGCATCCTAAAACATGAACTATTTCCCCTAATTAACTATAAGCTGGGGACTACACAAGCACACTGTAGGTCAAGTGGGGGGAAAAAAATTGAAATTTTTTAAATTACAGTAGAATAAACTATTCAATCATGGAAAAAAATTACTCAGAGTCACCTACCTATTGGAGGTGCTTGGTATCGATCCACTGTTTTCCTCTGTCTCAAATTATATGGTCTATCATTTTCTTCTCCTTCTGCCTCTTCGACTTCTATATCTCCATCCTCCTCTTGCGATTCTAGTTTCCCACACACAGAAAAAAAGGAGAGAAAGCAGTATGTTTAATCCACATACACTGGTCCCACTCTTGAACTGAGTATTACATTTTACCCGTTCACATAGCTAACATTTAAAAACTGTCAACCTTTATGATACAACATACATCAATATAATTAAAAATCAACATAAATT
Source organism: Dolichotis patagonum (assembly GCA_004027295.1). Taxonomy (NCBI): domain Eukaryota; kingdom Metazoa; phylum Chordata; class Mammalia; order Rodentia; family Caviidae; genus Dolichotis; species Dolichotis patagonum. Next base: position 1,931 of record PVJX010030901.1, read on the forward strand.
ATTGTTTTTGCTTCCAGTAATCAATACAGTTCTCTGCTAAAATAAACAAATCTATAATCTAATCTTTACTTATAAAGAAAATAGCCTAAAGTACTATCTGATGTCTTACATAGGACCTGTAAGCACAAAGCAGTAACAAAATATGATTTACAATTTTTCAAAAATTTGTTTTCCAAAATTTTACACCAAACCTCAATCACCGCACAATTAAAAACTATCTTTTTTTTTTTTGTACCAGGGAATCAAACTCACAACCTCACACTTGCCAGGGCAGGTGTTTAGGCTGTTAAGCTAAACTCCTGGCCCTCAAATACCATTTGATAACTCAGAAAAATATGCTCTCAAAGTAAATACTAATGTTGCAGCCAGAGCAATTTTTGTTGGTGTGTAATGACTTGATAGGCATGTAGACAACAGTTACATATGAATTAGACCCATCTTAGTAAGAGAATGAAGACAGGAACTGAAAGGAAGCATTAAACAGACTATGTTATTTTTGTTTGTCTGTTTTGTTTTGTTCTGGAGACAGGACCTTGTTGTGTAGTCCAGACTGGCCCTGAAATACCACTTAACACAGATTATGAGTTTGGACTCAAACTCACAGTCTGCCAACCTCAGCTTCTGCAGTGCTGGAATCACAGGTATGTGCTGTGATTTTACAGTACTGATGATAACTTAGCTCTGGACATGAATAATTACTGTATATAATTCATCTAGCTGCGTAATTAACTAAGTTATAATGTATATACATACATTATTGTAAAAATGTATTCATATTCTAAAAGTTTATCCTATAAATAAATGTCATAGCTATAAAGTTATAGCTTTAACATCTCTTTACAGTTAACAGACTTTGAAGAAAATTTACAAACTTTCGCCAAGAGCAATAAACTTCGGACAACTTTTTAACCATAAGAATTGTCAGTGTAACACAAACATATTAAGGCATAGAAAAAATTTTCAAGTTGCCAATGGTGCTGAGTAAATAGAAGACTAAAACTTACTTCAAGTTTTGGAAATTCATAGGTCATAGAAAAAATCAGTGTAAGATTTTGTATCCAAAGGATATTACCATGAAAAAATCTGTAGCCAGACATGGGGGCACACACCTGTAACCCCAGCACTCAAGAGGTTGAGGAGAGAAGATGATGAGTTCAAGGACAGTCTGGCTGCGCAGTGAGTCCAAAACCAGCCTAAACTACAAAGCAAGACCCTGTTTCAAACAAAAAATCACACTACATAGACTTCAAAAGCTAAAACTCACCTACCCAACATTGTACATGTATTACCTGCTGTAAGAATTTCTTCTCTCCCACTTGAACTTTCCAGTATTTATTTTATAAAATGCATTACAAACCTTCTTCTTCACCCTCAGTAGAAACTTCATGATGATTCTGTATCCCATAACTATTTCTTCTCAGTGATTTTCTTCGTCTTTTCACTCTTGAATACATATCCATGTTTTCCTTTAAAAAAAAAAAGACATCTTTAAAATATTAACATGGCATTTATTCTCTGCTACAAATAGCATTAACTAGCTGGGCAAGATGGCACACCCCTGAAATCCCAGTACTCAGGAGGCTGAGGCAGGAATACAGACTCAAGTTCAAGGCCAGCCTACAGTACACAGCAAAAAAACAAAAATTAACCCAACAGAACACGCCTATTTCGTAAAACTTACCAAGCACCTATGTAAATGTCAACGATTTGTAAAAGTGGAACTTCCTAAGTCCAACAAATATAAAGATTAAAAAAACTCATAATGAAAACAAAACCCATAATGTATTAAAACCATACAATATTATCAATGTACTTTCTTCTCAAGCAAATCATAGCTTACTAGAGGGCTTACGTCAGTAATTATCAAAGGAAATAAAATAAGCCTAAAGCCAGGCACAGTGGCAGGCCCCTGTAATCCCGGCATCCCAAGAGGATTAGCAAGAAGGGTCACAGGTTTAAGTCCAGCCTGGGCAACACAGCAACTCCGTGAGACCCTATCTCAGAAGCTGGGACACCTGGGAATGCATCTCTGCGGTAACAGACACACACAGCATCTACCCCAGGCAGAAGATGCCACGGTGGTTCATATACTCACAAATTCTGTATCTGTCCACATTCTAAGTCGCTCTACTTCTCCTGATCGCCGATTCCGTCGGATGTTAATGTTGTCCATTTCCTGGAGCACAGCTTCAGCGGTACTGCAATCACAATCACACCAGGATTTAGACAGCTCCTCTACATCATGTAAACTAACTTGTCTCTGACATGTAACTGCATCTAATATTCCAATTAAATGTCTTTCAGCACCAGTGTTCATCAGGAAACAATGCCCCCCAAAATAAACCAGAACATCTAAGGCTCCAAATAAATAAGTCAATCCATAATGTCACCATAATTACCTGATACTGAAAATTAATTCAATGTACAAAAAAATGAAAGAATCTGTAAAATGTCTAAAGGCAAATAAATAAGACTAACTGGACAGATATCTTAAAAATTAGAGCAGAATACTAAAAACCAAGAAACATATGCTAACATCATAACAATTTTTATGTTGTTTTGTTTTGTTTTGGGGGGTTATTTTTTGAGACAGGATCTGGCTATGAAGTTCAGGCTAGCTCTGAACTCAGTACGCAGCCTGGGCTGACCTCAAAATCACAGTAATCCTCCTGCCTCAGCCTGCCAAGTGCTGGGATTACAGGCATGGGCCACTATGCCTGGCTTATTTTATGTTTTGAACAAACACAAAACATTTCTAGGCTGTTTACTGTATGTTCAGATCCAGATCTAAGTAAACAGTAAGTTACATTCCAACTCTGACACTGACCACTATACTAGATTATTTCCACACCTGTCAAATGGGAATGACACTGATCTCCCTCCCTCTCCAGGTCACTGTGACCACTGTTAAGGCCAAGCAGGATGATGTTCACTGGTTTCAGTGTCCCTCAATGTTCAGATGCGAGAAACCCAAGCCTCAGTGCAACAGTGTTAAGAGGCAGGACTTTTAAAAGGTTACTAGGTTACAGCGTACTCAATTGAGCTGGTTTCCCTGTGAGTGCTGCTTATCAACAGAGCAGTTGAACTGGGCCCTCGTTCCCCTTCTTGCTCCTTCCTCTCCTCTCCTACGTTCTGGCCCTGCAATCCCCCCATGTTACATCACTACAAGAAGGCCTGCAACAGATTCAGTCTCTGTAGTGCTGACTTCCTAGACTCCAGATAGAAATTCCTGTATAATCTTCCCAGCCTGTGGCATTGTTATGGTAGCAGCAAACAAAGATATTATCTGAGAACAGAATTTCATAGCTGTAGATGCTGCCTGCTGATTAGCGGGGCTCACTCACTAGTTAGGTGACTCAATCCCACAAATACAGGTCCAACAGGAGTGGGGGTGCACGACTGCAAACCCAGCACTCAGGAGACTTCAAGCAGAAAGACTGCTGCAAATTTTAGGCCAGCCTGAGCTACGCAGTCGGGTAAAGACCATCCTAAACTACATATTAAGACCCTGTCTCAGAAAGCAAACAAAAGTAAAATAAAAATAACAATACAGGTTCTAAACATCTTCAAGTCAAAATCTACCCCCGACCCAAGTTCTAGGAATTGAACCCAGGACCTGACTGAGTTACAGCAACAGCTCTTTTCTTATCTTTTGAGAAAGGGCCTCATTAAATTGCGAAGTTACCCAGGTTGGGCTCAAATTTGTAATTCTCCTGCCTCAGCCTCCTTGAATGCTGCAATTATCATCAGGCCCAGCTTCGAGTCAAAATCCTGGCTAAGCAAAACTAGTATTTGCTATATATCAATGAGACTTACTTAGCACTGCTTAAAAACTGTGAAAAACACAAATATTAAATGAGCAATTAGCAAAAGACTATAGTAGTGAAGTTGAATAATATAAAATTTTATTTAAACTGCTAAAATAGAGGAAAAATTTCAGAATTATACAAATTATATTAAATCTACTATTCTGAATTAAAAACTATCATTACCAGCCACTATTAAGTTTTAAAAGAATTCTACCCATTGGTAAGTCAGTACTTAAAATATTTTTCAAAAAAATATAGTAGGCTTAGGGCTAGGGATTTACCTTAGCAGTGTAAGCGCTTGCCCTGGCAAGCACAAGGTTGTGAGTTCGATCCCCAGTACCAAGAAAAAAAAAAAATATATATATATATATATACACACACACACACACACAGTGGGCTTTAAAAAATAAACTGCAGACTGCACAAATATTCATACCTATTTACTAGTTGATCAAATAGCAAACTCTGGTTCACACTCTCAAATCTGTTTTTTCTGGAACGACAACTTTTCCTGACTTCCATGTCACCATTTATACAAGAAAGGTCCCCGTCCCCCTTCTTCTCTCCTCTGAGGGGGTGGCTTCGCAGGGCTGCAAAACAGAAGCATTTGCATTCCAACATACAGAATACAAAAACACAGAATAAAACACAAAATCACTTCCTGCTTTTTGGTTTGGTTTTTCTGAGACAGGTCAGGCTGTACAATGCACGCTGGCCTTGAACTCATTTTGTAGCTCAGGCTGACCTCAAACTCACACTGATCCTCCTGCTTCAGCCTCCCAAGTGCTGGGATTACAGGTGTGTACCACCATACCCAGCTAAATTCACTGAGCTACACAGTCTTTTAAAGACTACAAACATTGAACATAACTTCCTAATGGCTTTAATACTCAATGTAAATTTTCCATAGCTGTTTTATGCCATATTTAAAATTATCAGATAGGCATATTTCCCAAAATTTAATAATTACATACATTTTTGCAATGACCAAAATCTAGCCATTTCCAACTATATGCTTAGCACAGTATTAAATCAACCTGTATTTCCCCATGTTGATGCTTAATCTAACACCATCATAAGAATTTAAATACCAAACAGTTTCGTAATAGGATACTCACATAAGCCACTATGTCCATTCGGTAATGCAGTGCCAGGCTGAGAAGTTAACCTAAAACACAGTTATATTTAATACACAAACACATCAGCATTTGTTTGGATAAGCAAGAAAAGTAATTCTGCTGGAATCATTATTTTAATCTTTAAATTTTTGTTAATAATAAATAAATTAAATGTTGGTGACATTATTTTTACAGGATAAATTTACTTTACCTTAAGATTTGTTAATGCATGAATTAACAGAATACCCTGTCATTTGATTCTGTAAAGAAAAGCTTTCCTAACAGATTATACACGAAGTAGTTCTGTCATCAACTCTATGAATTATAACCCTAATGAAAAGACTGAAGCTTAATAGACAGCATAAATCTAAGTGAGGCAGTAAGTTGCCTGGCAACACATAGTAGCTAATGGCTTTCGTTGACAAAGTAAGTTTCAAACTGTGACAAATTTTTTCACATAATAAACTGTAAGGTGACAAAAAAAAAAACACTGAACACAAATAATATTTAATAACTTCTTCAAAACATTTTACTACACATTTTCAACTGAAAAATTAAAACTCAGGGGCCAGGGATATAGCTCAGCAGCCTATGCAAGTGCTTGCCTAGCAAACCCAAGGTCATGAGTTCAATTCCTGGGATCCAAAAGAAAAAATTAAAAGTTAGCTGATTCCTCAAAACAGTGGTTTTACAATTCTCTCATTTGAATGAAGGAAGAAAAATGTAAATCACTAAAAAGTTCATCACAAATGAAGACCTAAAAGCCAGTGTTTCTTAGTATAAGAAAGCTCAACTGGGTACTGTGGTACATGTTTATAATCCTAGAGCTTGGGAGGCTGAGGCAGGAGGACTGTTGCAAGCAGCCTACATTACACAGTGAGTTCAAGACCAACCTGAACTGCACAGTAAGACTCTGTTTCAAAAAAAAGCCAAATTTCTACCTAATAAAAGAGCTATCAATGCAAATTCAGATAATTTTTAAATAAGTAATTTTCAAAGATTAAAGATTAAAAAATTAAAAAGAAGACTGGGCAGTGGTGCACACCTGGAATCCTAGCATCTGGAAGGCTGAGGTAGAAGGATCACCATGGATTCAAAGCCAGCATGGGTGACACAGTGCATTAAAGGCCAACCTGAACAACAGCGCAGGACCTTGTCTCAAAACAACAATAAAAAAACAAGCTAGGCATAATGGCACACACCTGTAAGCCCTGTACCCGACAGCTGAGGCCGGAGGACTGTCTCGAGTTCGAGGCTAGCCCGCTACAAAGCAAGCTCGAAGCCAGCCTGAAACCACAGTGAGATCCCAGGATCCGTTCCCTGGTTTTTTTTTAATGAATACAGTTTCACCTTTATCAGATAATTATTACATTAGAATTTTCTAAAGCTTTAAGTTCTCTGGAGTGTACACCACTATAATACTAGTCTTAAAAAGTATTACTGGAGCTGGGGTTTAGCTCAGTGGCACAAGTACTTGCCTGCTAAGTGTGAGATTGTGAGTTCAACACCAAAAAATAAAAAAATAAAAATTAGTACTGGCAAGCCAGGTATGGTGGCACACACTTGTAATTTCAATATTTGGGCGGCTGAGGCAGGAGGATCACTGTGAGTTCAAGGCCAGCCTAAACTGTATAGCAAGACCCTGTCTCAAACAAACAGACAAAAACCAACAACAACAAAGTTGTTACTGGCCAGGGGTGTGGCTCAGTGGTAGAATGCATGCATGGCATGAGCAAAGCCCTCGGTTCAATCCCTAGCATCAAACACGAATATACAAAAAGAGTATTTTCCCTTTCCCACATAAAGCCAAGCAATTACTGATTTATGAACATTCGAAGTCTCATTTCAGAACAAGATTTACTTGTGACAGCACTTACCCAAGTACAACAACCCATCACTTCTAACGTGCCTCAGCTGACGGGCACAGTGGCTCCCTCATCACTGGACCAAAAAGCAAATTTCAAACGTGTTCTAATTAAGTGTTTTGTTAGCCTAAGACGTAATTTTGTCTGCATCGTGTCATATGCCCTTCTACCATTCTAGAGACACCAAATACACACCCCTGTCCAGGCGGCTGCCTCCCTGAACAACAAATACAAATCCCCAAGGTAAGTAAGTGGCTAAATGTCAACCCACGCAAGTCTGACATAACATTCTGCACTAAAATATATGTAAGTTACCATATCTAACCTAAGTTTGATGGTGTATTTGTGAATTCCTACATATAAAATAAAGAATATGTCCTATTATCTTGTTTTAAAGTTCTGTGCCACTTTCACTGCTCTGTTTTGAATGGTTTTATCCTGTTGTTTTCTTGGGTTATATTCTCTTTAAAATAAATTTTTAAAAACAATATATACTAAAGATTTTTTTAACCAAAAAAAATCATTAAAATTCTATTGAGCTTGGGATGTCCCTCAGTAGTAGTAGGTGTGAGCCACAGGGTTCAATTCCCAGCATCACCCCCCCCAAAAAAACTATGTTGATAAAGCATGCACCTCCAAATATATAAATTCAATTTTCTCCCCAAAGAAAATAATCTATCTGAATTCATTAATGAACTTATCCTGATGAAGACTCAAATGTTAGGTAATTGAAGTTAGAGGTAAAAGTGGACCTATCTCTAAAAGGAAGTTATTTTACCAATCAAAGGTAATTTCTTCAAAGAAGCTAGTGATCTTTACAAAGTTCTTTAGGGTTCACTCTTTTGTATAGCTAATAAGTTTTATCAATATTCATTTCTCCTACACATGAATTATCATTTCTAAAAGTTATTTTCTCATTTTTTTAACAGTTTCTCTCTAAGAGGACTCCTTTTTTTTTTTTTTTTTTTTTTTTTGGTATCAGGGATCAAACTTGACCTCCAGCTTGCCAGGCAGGCACTTACACCACTGAGCTAAATCTCTGGCCCGAATTTAATAACTTTAACTTAGATACTCACCAAGTAGGATTACTAAATTAAAATTATCAGATTATAACATAAAAACAAACACAAGCCTTGAAGTAAGTGTTAATTTTCATTTACAAAAATCTACCATCGTGATTTTTCCATCATCTCAAAATCTAAACTAGTTTCCACTATAAACTTCCCTTAGGCCAGTCATGGTGGTACTGCCTGTAATCCCAGCACTCAGGAGGCTGAGGCTGGACGATCACTGTTGAGTTTGAGGTCAGCCCAGGCTACACAGTGAGTTCAAAGACAGCCTGAACTACATAGTGAGATCCTGTCTCAAAAAGCAAAAACAAACTTTTTTTTCTCAAAATTCATTTCTGTTGAATCAAATAGGTCAAATGGCATTTTCTTTCTAGGCTATTTAAAACACTAACAAACTAACTCTGGCAATAGAGCATTTATTCATATTCCAAGATGAACTAACTAAATATTTTTAACTTTCTAAACTGTATAAACTGCTAAATAGTATCCTTCTACCAAGACATAATAAAATGATAAGTATCCATTACTTAAGCTTTTTATTGAAAATGTACTTATACATTTTTATAAAGGAATACAGTACTATAAGAGACCTAGAAAAAGTACAATTATCATCCCACCTCCTCAAAATATTTTAGTATCTGTTTTTTTTTCAGTACTGTGAATTTAACCACTCTGCCCCTGAGCTACGCCCCCAGCTCAGTGTTTTGAGACCAGGTCTCCCTAAATGGCCCCCACAGGTCTCTTACTTTTGAACCTCTTGCCCACCTCCTGAGCAGCTGGGACAAAGTGCTTCCCATCATATTCTGCTTGACATGAACAGGACCAATTCACATGAAAACCAGCTAGAGGTTAAGTTTAGGGTAAATAGCAGCAACACTAAAAGAACATTTTAAGAACATTTATCTACAAAAAAGCCTGATTCATTCATTTAATAAGTGTAAAATACACATTACAACAGATAGGCAAAGTGATAAAATACAATTAAATGCAGTACTCTCTTTGTTTTTTCCTAAGAGACAGAGTCTCATGCTGCCCAGTCTGGTCTCGAATTTCTAGGATCAACTGATCTTCCTCCCTCAGCCTTCCAAGGACCTTGGACTACAGGTTACAGGTGGCACTACTGTGCCCAAGTAGGGACAGTCATCTTAGGTAACAGCATTATAACACGTAGACCTGTTTCATCTCACAGATGAATGAGTATGGACAAGGGGGAAAATATTAACAAACTATGATTCATGTACTTTTCTACACAGATCCCAGGCAATGGGAAATAAAAAACCTCCAGTGATACTTCTTATGGCACACAACATATGGACAGAAGTTCTCTATGTATGTGTAAGCTTATCATATCTACATTAAATTATTACTATTCACTTGGAAGCTGAGTAAAATTAAGGGTTTTTTTATATATATGTAACAACACAAAGAAGTTTAAGTTTAAAAACAAGATCACAGATGAAAAGATTTCTTTAAAATTAATTAAAATTTCATTAATATTTTACTGTATCAAGTAGAATATCCAAAAATCTTAGAAGAGATTTTATTATCCAATTTAAAAAAAGATCTAATCCTATGTTTCTATTGAAATTTTCAGAACTGTAAATACGAAAGCATGCTCAAAACTATCAAAATTCTCATTCTTTCAGTAGTATACAATGTACTATTACATAGTTTCTATTGTGTACTATATATCTCTGTAAGATTAATACACTATAGCAGAGAGAAAAAACGCACAAAAATTGTAAATTTAACAAAATTTATAGGTAAATTTGACTTTTTTTTTTAGAAGTTCAGAAAATTATCATTAACATCAGCCCTGAATCACATCGAACAATTCATGAGAAAACATCAGTGAGTAGGTGTCTCATCTCACCTGGTCTGTCCAGCTGATATGTTCCATTCCTCTCGCTGGCCAGTACTTCGTGATTTCGATTTGTCTTTGCAAACAGAATCTGGTTGTTTCAAAGTGCGTTTGGCTGGAGGAGATACATGGCTGTCACTTAAACTACCATCAACTTCAGCTTTCTGAAAGACAATATTAAAAAATACCTATTATTCCTATTAACACAAATAGAACTCTTTAATATTCTTGGATAATCAAGAATACTTTTGGGAAATTTAAATCAAAACTGCATCAAGATCCCATTTCATCCCTCAGAATCAATATTATCATTAATAAAAAAACAAACGCGGCAAGGATGCAGGGAAAAAGGAACCCTTTTATACAGCTGATGGAAATGTAAATCACTATGGAGGTTTCTCAAATAACTAAAAGCAGGGCTACCATTCATCCAGTTATACTGCTCCTTAGTATATACCCAAAGAAATCAAAGTCAGCATGCTACAGGAATAGGCCCATACTCTTATATACTGGAGAACACTATACAAACCCAAGGTATGGAACCAGCTTAGGTACCTGACAGATGAATGAGAAAGTATGATACACACACACACACACACACACACACAATTATTCAACCATTAAAAAATACTTTCGTTGGCCAGCTATGCTGGCTCACGCCTGTAATCCCAGCACGGGGGTGGATGAGGCAGAAGAAACACTGTAAGTAGTCTGAGGCCAGCCTAGGCTACATAGCGAGACCCTGTGTAAACAAACAAACAAAAGCTTTAAAATATATATTTGTCATTTACAGAAAAATGGTGGGAACCAGACATCATTTTAAAGTAAAATAACCAGATTCAGAAACACAAATACCATGGGGCTTTCCTAACATACGGAATTTTTTAAAACTGACAAAGTAAAAGAAATACCTGCCATGGTGGCACGTGCCTGTAACACAACACTCTAAAATGCTGTGGCCTGGGCCCCTGGGCAAGTTACCCAAACCTGTCTGGGGACGGAGCTCAGTGCAAAGACCTAGGTCGGTGACTGAGAACCTTGTAGGTCTTACCGGTGCAGCACAGGCCACAGATTCCCCACCACTGCCCTAGGTTCACTCTCCTGTACCACAAAAAAAGTTTAACAAAAAGTAAAAGCGAAAAGTATTATCAGACAAGAGGAAAAGTATAGGAGAGAAAACTAAGTGATTAAAATACATTATGTGCATTTACAAATCTATCCAAATAAAATCCATTAATGTATGTACCTAATATGTACTAATAAAAAATGTGGAGGAAAAGCAATCTTTCTTCAACCTCCATTTACTGAATCATACCACAACTATAGAAAAATACAACCATCTGTAAACATAGAAACAAGAAATATAAAAATTACAGTCAAAAAAGTATGTTTAATTTCTTGTTTTTCCTTTGAAAAAGTTTCAAGAAAAGGTGTATGATTGTTTGAAGTACACATAATCTTTCTATGATATGATGTCTCATGCCTTCCTAATTACTCTGGTATATACCACCCAAAATAAGGACACTTTACATTACAACCATACTATAACATAAAGCCAATCCAACACGTTCAGATTATCCCAGTGTCTCAACAACAGGTGAGGGTCCAAGATCCTGTCCAGGAAAACATACAGTATTGGATTTAGTTATCAGATCTCCTATCTCTTTCAAAATAGAAAAGTACTCAGTCTCCTCCTGTGTGTCCCTCATAGCTTTGCCCATAAGACCTTTCATAACTCCTCCATCTGGGTGCAGTCTATGTTCCTCATCCTCAGACTATGCAGTCCAGGCTGGTCTTAAAATGGGGGCGATCCTGCCACAGTGTCCCAAAGCCTGGGATTATAGGCATGCCCAGCATCCATATTGCTTTACGGGAGAGCTTTCACTTTCCTCTCCTGATTTATTCTTTTATAATTATATAAGTGCCAGGCGTTGTGGCACATACCTATCTCAGCACTTGGGAGGCCAAGTCAGGATGACTGCTGAGTCTGAGGCCAGCCTGAGCCACGTATGAATTTAAGGTCAGCCTAAACTATACACTGAGACACTGTCTCTAAAAAGCAACACAAAACAGAAGATAACAAAAATCCAAATACACACACACACACACACACACACACACACACAAATATATATTCATGTTTTTCGGGACTAGGAATTTAGTTCACTGGTACAGCACATGTTTAATACACTCAAAACCCTGGGTTCAATCAACCCCCCCCCCCAAAAAAAGTGCTTACTAGCAATCCAAAGAAATACTTTAAGTATATGATTTTTTAGAAATTTTTTTAGTTTTAGGTTTTTGAGACACAGTCTCGCTGTATAGTTCAGTGAGGCTTTCACTATGCAGCACTGGCAGGCCTTGAGCTCCTAGCAACCTTCCTCCCTCAGCCTTGCGAGCGCTGCAATTACAGGCCCGTGCCACCACATCTGGCCAACAATATATATATCATTACAGATATCCGAATATATTCTGTAGAAATTAACATTCACTTTGTAAAAACTTTTTGCCAAAAAACCCAATTTCTAATTTGTGCTTTAATACAATTTACTATGATCTGGTTTTAAAGCTGCAAGACTACACTGGTACTAAAAGGCACAAAAACAAAAACTAGAAATTCAAATAACTATAGGCATGGTGGCGCACACTTTTAATCCCAGCAGTCTGGAGCTGAGGCAGGAGGATCACTTCAAGATTGAGGCCAGCCTAGGCTGCGTAGGGAGTTCAAGGCCACCTGAGCTAAACAGCAATACCTTGCTCAAAAAAAAAAAAGGAAATTCGAACACAGAAATGTCTATAATTATGAACAACAAACATTAATGTACAGAATACACTACTGCTTACTCATTTAAGCACCCCAGAAGCACTGGTCAGCTACTTACAAGGGGACAGTTATACAAAGTGGACACTACCCCTTGAGATGCAATTGAAGGACACACATAACATACTTCCTCAATAACATCCTATAACCAATGGATGCTTTTTAAAAGTGCCACTTATCTTCCACAGTACTACACTTTAACAGAGTAAAAATACCAAAGCTAGGAACAGCCAGGGATTTAGCTCAGTGGCACAAGTGCCTGCCTGGCAAATGTGAGGTCATGAGTTCAGTCCCTGGACCCCTCCCCCCAAAAAACCCCAAAGCTCAGAGATAGATCGACCCTAGACATCAGTCATAGCCAAAGTTGTACAGATGAATGCCCGAGCTGCAACGCAAAACATACTCACTTATCACAGTGCCAACACTGCAAATAAACCTAATACTGAGGTTTCAGTTTACCAAAATCAACTCGTACATTAACATCTTTTGTCTTAGAAGAAAAACACGGTGACAGAGCTTTCAACAATACCAACGGCTTGTTATTGAAAGGTAGAAGTTTGCATTAGGTGCTCTCTCCTGTGCTGTCATCCATGCTCGACGCTCCATGCTGGACTGCTGGGGCAATGGCTGGGCCACTGAGCTTGTGTGCTGACCCGGCTGTGGATGCCCACTGTGGCACACATGCCACAGGTTCACCCCTACTGATCTAACAGGTGCCCGACAGAAAAGAAAACCTTTTTCATTTCTAATACCCTACAGTGTTTTTTATGCTATACCAGTGATGCTCGGCCTTTCAGAGCTCTCCATGATGCAAACAGCAGGCTGCAGCCCACACACCGTAGATTCCCACCTCTGTGCTATAACCTCTCAAAGAGTCCATCCTAGGATCTGTGTAGTCCCCCAAGGTCGCATGCCTCCAACATCACCCGACTCAACTACTCACATAAGACAGTCTACTCAATATGTGGTCTGTGGCCTGTGAACACAGTGCCATCTGTCTCATTAGACATGGAGACACTTAAGTCCTGCTTCCAGACCGACTAATCAGAAACCACTCTAACAAGATGCCCAGGTGATCTGCGTGCACATTAGAGTATGAACAGCAACATCATATGTTCTACATTAAGGTGTATCTGTCACTACACAAATTAATACCCATAAACTATGTTACCTATCTATAAACTATTTCACCTACCCACTGTGTGTGTGTGTGTGTGTGTGTGTGTGTGTGTGTGTGTGTGTGAGAGAGAGAGAGAGAGAGAGAGAGAGAATAGGGATTAACCCAGGCCCTCTACAATGAGTTACTCCTCAGTCTTTTTTTTTTTTTTTTAATTTAGGACAGGATCTGGCTAAGTCACTAACTTGCCCAGGCTAGGCTTGAACTTGCAGTCCTCCTGTCTCAGCCTACCGCAGTGCTAAGTTCCTAAGCGTATGTCACCATGCCTGGCTTACATTCCTAGATTTGAACCCAGGGCCTTGTGGTTGCTAAGGAAGTGTTACACCAATGAGCCACGCCACTGCCGAGGCCAGCACATTCCTTCTGATCAAATCCAATCTTTTATCATTTAAGAGCCATTTCTTCATGAAATCTTCTGGAAAAATTTAACTTTTATTAGACTCTCCCCATGCTAGCACCCACATTTATTATTTCACAATCCTGTTTGATCAAGCTATCTGTTTTCATGCTGCATCTTGCAGGTACTAAAGTTTCTCTCTTTTTTTGTTTTGTTTTTTAGGGTTTTTTATTTTATTTTATTTTGTTTTGTTTTTGAGACAGGGTATGTAGTTCAGCCTACCCTTGAATTCATTATGTAGCCCAGGCTGCCCTCAAACTCACGGCTATCCTCCTGCCTCAGCTTCCCAGAGTGTTGGGATTACAGGCATTCAACACCATACCTGGCTCTCAAGCTATTTTCAACACACAACCTGAACCAGAAATCACCTCATCATTCCCGAGAGATTAGACAGCATTTTTAATGAGGACCTCAAGAGTTGAAGGACCTCAAGCAAATTACATGGTTTGCATAAAATGTGAGGCACACCATCCTAGCTGCTGCGCTCGCTGCACGGGTATGTCACGTCTCTCACCATGACAGCGTCTCAGTCTCCTCCTAGCTACATGACACAGACTCAGAAAGAATCAAATGCAAAGGTTCCTTCCTGCCCACGAAATCTGGAGCTTTAGGTGAAGCAAACAACCAAGAGCTAAGTGGGCACCAAATAATGACTTCAGCACCATTTAATTAACTTCAAACTTTGGGAAAGCTTTTATCTACAAACTTGATACTAATGATTCACCTGTAATAGGATGATTGTAATGCTCAACAGATTCGTCTTCAAAGCAGTCTACTACCTAATTAACATGAACCCTTGAAGGGAGAGCACTACCAGTTTCATGATGAAGATATTTCGAGAGATTAGGCAATCTACCCACAGCCATTTAGCAATTTGTGTCAGCGTGATTGTAACCCACATGTAACAAAGCTTTACTGAGGTCCTATTATGATGTAACTGAGCATGGTGGCACATGCCTATAATCCCAGCACTCTTCAAAGAAGAGAGTGAGGCAAGAGGATAACAAGTTTGCGTATAACCTGCGCAACTTAGCCAGAACCCTGTCTCAAAATAAAAACTTTAAAAAAACAAAAAAGGCTGGCATTGTAAATTCAGTGTGGAGGCCCTAGATTCCATACTCCCCGTACCTAAAATAAATTTAGTTTGTAACTATTTTACAAAGATATTTTGTAATAATAAAATATATGAAACAGTGGAACATAATAGAAGGGTAACTTCCAAGGCAAATATAATGGTACAAATGCTACTGGAAGTAACAGTTTAATGCAAAAATGAAGTCACTGTCACTAAATTTTTCTAAATTTCAATTTTTTTGGTTTGGTTTGGTTTGGTATGGTATGGTTTTTTCAGACGTAGTCTTGCTATGTAACCTAGGCTGGCATCAGACCTGCAGTGATCCTCCTGCCCTTACTTCTCAAGTACAGGTGTGTAGCACCACACCTGGCTTAAACTTCAACTTCTAAAATAGTTTTTTTCAGTTTGCAAATCTTACAGTATCTTACGGTATCTTAAAACCATATGCATCAGCTAAAACAAATTCTGCCACAAATCTTGTAAAATTGACCCCAAAACCTTGAATACAATGAAACACAGACAATTTCATGGTGCTGTGGATTTACTCTGAAGGCAGAAAGAAAAAATCCAAGCACAGCATTTGAGATTCAAGAGATAATCGAGATGAATGAGTGAAAACCAGGAGCCTCTCTGAGACCTAGAACCCAGACAATGGAAAATAACTTAGGGGAGGAAAAAGTGAAAATAGTAGACTGCTAGGAACTGGGAATGAATGGACACAAAATTTTAAAGCTATAATAGTTTGACAGATGGACTAGCATGCAGAGAAGGAAACAAAACAGCCTAGGCCTTCTGCCCAGCACATGGGTTTTAGACTGCAGAGTGGGGAGCCCAGCTCTGCAGAAGCCAGGTGAGCATTTGGGAGTCTCCAAGGAACGACAATGGTGGCACTGAGCCAGTGACAGACTCTGGGGGAGCCAGCAGCTACTGTGACCTGCAGGAACAGCAAGGGATTTCACTCTTAAGGGACTTCCTCCATATGGCAGGCAACAGCTGAAAAGAGATCCCAGCACATACTGCCAGAGACTGCTTGTTCAGGCACATTCCAGGAATGGGGTAATTGTTTGAATCTTGAGCTCAGAACAGCCAGAGATGGCTTCACTTCAGGATTTCCAAGTGTTACCATCCCACAGTGACTGAGAGTCACGGGAGACCACTATGGATATAAAGCTGCTGGAAAGAGATAGATAGATAGATACACTGAGGGGTTTGAACTCCAGCCAGGAAGAACACATGCCCTGTCCCCTGCAGTAGAAGTCTGTCTGCCCCTCCTTGAATTGCACAGGGTCTAAAAGTGCTGGTACCGAGTAACTGAGCCCTAGCCCTGCTGCCGGCACCCAGCACAGACCTAGGACCTGAATGCCTTCCTTATCTACAGGAGTGAGCAGGAACACACCAGGTGTGGGCAATGCCATAACATGGTATAAACACAAGGGCCTCTGAAGTAGGTTACCACAGCCACAAAGGTCGGCAGAGAAAACTGGATTCCAAAACTGCAGATCCAGGAACAGAACCACTCATTCAAAACACACACTCAGAGTCAGGCGTGGTGGTGCACACCTGTAACTCCAGCACTCAAGAGGCTGAGGCAGAACGACTGCCGCTTAGAGTTCGAGGCCAGCCTGGACTACATAGTAAGACCCTGACTCAAAAAAAAAATTTTTTTGAAACAAAAATGTTTTGTCTGTTTTTAGACTTTTTTTTCATTTCCTCTTTCTTCTTCACTGGTTTCTTAGGGTCTGGAGGATTTCTCATTGTACTTCTTTTGTTGTTTTTTTCCATTTTCACTTCTTTTTCTCTTTTCCTTTTCATGAAATTTGGGGGGGGGGGGTCGGGGATCAAACTTACCACCTCACGCTTGCCAGGTAGGCACTTATACCACTGAGCTAAACCCCCAGCCCAATTTTTTCTTATCTTTAAACTCCATATTATTCCTTTCTTTTCCTTATTCTTCTTTCCTTTTTTTTTATTTCAAGGTTTTTCTATTGCCTTTATCGAATTCTATTCTCTTTAACAGGATCCTTTCTCTCACGTCTCTCTTCTCCTTTTCTTTTTCCATTATTCAGTTTTCCCTCTTGCATTCTATCATTTCCAACTCCTTAACTTTAATAATATAACCACTAAGCTTCATTAATCTTTAGATAGTTAACTATTATTACAGTTGAATTCCTTTTATCATTATTAGTAGAGTTACATTTAGTACATGTTTGCTAAATGTCAATAGTATTAGGGTTGTGGATTTCTAGGCAGGTATGGTAGCACACACCTGTAATCTCAGCACTTAGGAGGTCTAGGCAATATCACTGCATGTTAGAGGCCACCTTGAACTACACGCAAGACCCTATCTCAAAAACCTCAAAAAAGTAAAAAATAAATAAATGTAGATTTTTTCTATTGTTAAGGCCAGTACACTATTAGATCTTATGGTATGTCAATATCTAATTTGTCTTGGAAAATATTACTTTGCCTGACATTTCAAAGGCTGCATGACTGTTGCTATTAATGGGTTTTCTCTAGATGCCAACATCCAGATTACCTTTGTGACATTAACTATACTGGAGTCCACTCCGAGAGAAGTATGTATTGGGCCGTCATACTGCATCCTTCCCTCCCTCCTAAATTAACAGAGATGGTCAGATCTTAGGACAGAGGCCAAGGACCACACTTAGCCAAACCCGGAGTGGATCACTGAAAAGGAGGCTAACTAAAGGAATCTCCATACTGACAAAAGTCTTTGCACTATAAGCCCCTACAAACTTAAACAGAAATTAAACAACAACAGAAGAAAACATGGGAAGACAAGAAAACAAACTGCCTCCCAGAACTCCCAACTCCCCCTCAAAGCTGATCCTGGGGGTAGTGCAGGACAAGAAAGCAAGAACCACACACCAGGTCCTTATTATGCTGTGCTCCGAAGTTACCATTTGGTTCCAACCCTGATGGCGAACTTGAAATCATTATCCAACACAGGGCTGGAAAAATTGTTGTCAACCTCTCAGGCAGGTTAAACAAGTGTGGAGCGATCAGCCCCCAGTTTGATGTGCAGCTGAAAGGCCTGGAAAAATGGCAGAATCATCTGTTCCTATCCCATCAGTTTGATTTCACTGTACCGACAACCTCAGCTGGTATGACGGACCACAAAGAAGCATGACAAATACACACAGGAGCCCTAGGATTCTTTTTCCAGGTATGTAAAACATATGAATAAAATGCCTCAGCTAAAAGCTTTTTAAAAATAAAAAGGATAGAAAACAATATTCCATGGAACAGGAACCCAGAAAATAAGGAGAAGTGGCTGCTCTAATTTTAGACAAACTTGCTGGGTGTGGTGGTACATCCCTGCAATAGGAGAACTCGCCTGTAATACCAGAATTAGAGGCTGAGGGCAAAGGACTGTCATTATTTCAAGGCCACCATGAACTACAGAGTGGGATCCTGTCTCAAAAAAACCAAAAATAAGTAAGTAATAATAATTTTAGTCAAAATAAATTTCAAGTCAAAACTGAAGATGCAAAGATGATCAAAACACTTAAAGGAACAACTCAACAGGAAAACATGCATGAACGAAACACTTGCACACTCCATGTCATAAAACCAACACTATTGGTCATTTAAAAAATCAGATAAACACCATCAAAATTGTAATGGGAGACTTCAATATCCTACCAGCACAAATAAATCAGCTAGACAAAATAGACAAGTAAATACCAGTGTTGAACCAAACGTACAGACGACTGGCTAAAAGATATCTACAGAGAGCTCTAACCAACAACCACAGAACACACTTTCTCACAGCACACAGGGCTTCTCCAAAATAGACCATGTACTAGCCCATAAAGCAAGCTTAAAAATTGCAAAAAAATCAAAATTATGCAACAACAAAAAACAAAACAAACAAGAATCAAAGTTATACTGCTGAGACACCATGGTAACCATTGTAGATCACCTTGTATTGTGGTTTTAAGTGACTTTTCTGCCTCATGCTGTTCTAGGAATTGTTTTATCTTGCTTTGTTTTGTTTTTCCTGCTAATACAGAAATGATAGATATACATGTAGAGACTCACACATATGTAGAGCTTATAAACAGTTTATGAGAACCAACTATATAACACATGTTGAAATGAACAACTACTTTGAAGAAAAAGAGACACTACAATACCCAGTGCTGATTCCATAATGTCAGGATGTGAAGTCCAGTAAAACTATCATTTTTTGTTCAAAGTGATCTTAGCTTGCTTTGCCTTGTTTAAGTTCAACACACATTAAGGTATGGACAGCTGTTTTGAGGAGAATGAGAGACACTATGACAGCCTTTCACGGCTTCCCTAATGTCTGGTCTTGAAGACCTGAAATGCCCTCCTCGTCCTGCTCAGATCAATTCCATACTAGGTTGTTTCATGTGAATTCCCTATATGTGACAATATGGACAACTATTTGGAAGAAAACAAGAGTCAATATGATAGAGAGTGAATATCTCCAATTGTCTAGCTTTGAAATTTATGTCTTACATTGCTTTCTTGTGATCCGCTTTGCTC
>PVJX010030902.1:0-21667 GCA_004027295.1 Dolichotis patagonum
GGGGGCTGGCCAGATCAGGAAGACAGGAGAGAGAGGGAAGGAAGGAAACTGAGAGCTCAGGTTGTATAATGGAGCCATGAGCCCCTGTTGCAGCCAGGACCCTTGCCTGTGGAGCAGCATCTCCCTGAATAGGCTGCAGAACAATGGACTTCAGAGCCAGGCTTGCTGGGATTCAAGTTTGAGCCCGAGAGTTACTAGCTGTGTGACCTCAGGCAAGTTACTAACCCTCTCTGTGCATCATTATCCCATCTAAAAAGCAAAAATAATGCTAGTAACTTCCTCAAGGGTTGCTATACAAGTTAAGGGGAAAAATACATATACATATCTGCATAATTAGAATAGAGATTATTATTGGTACCTGGTGCTTTGTAGGTGCTGTGTGTCAGCCCTTGCACCTGCAGTTGCAGTCTGTTTTCTGCTCTTAAGCATGTATCTCTGAGAAGGGGGTCCCTCCCCTCCTCTCTTGAGTCTTTGACACACAGTTCCAAGCACCATGTCTGGAAGTCCATAGGTATCCAAAAACTGCTGAATTAGAAATAAATACCAAGGGCCTGGGGATTTAGCTCAGTGGGCTAAGCACCTTCCTGGCAAGCATGAGGTCGTGAGTTCGATTCCTGGTACCAAAAAAAAAAGTGGCTTAGAACAATACCTGGTTTATAGTACCTGCTATTGACTAGTATGGTGTAACACAAAAAATGTTTGGGCTGGGGATTTAGCTTAAGCGCCTGCCTGGCAAGCCAATCCCTGGTACCAAAAGAAAGAAGTACCAAAGGGGATCAGAGTGATTAAACAGCCAGAAAACAAGAATATTCATTCACACATGCAACCATCAAATTAGTAATCATTAATTTATTAACAGATAATTTTAACATCCTTATTAAAATATAATTTGCACAGAACTGCAATTCATCCACTTAAAGTATACAGTTCCATTGTTTTGAGTGTATTCACAAATCTGTGACACTCTCATAAGTCACAATCCACTTTAGAACATTTCATCACTCTGAAAGGAAACACAATACTCAGAGCAGCCATTCTCCTCCCAAGTCCCCCAGCCGGCCCGAGAACCCACTGATCTACTCTTTGTCTCCATAGAGTTGTCTGTTCTGGACACTTCATGCAGTGGGATCGCACTACGTATGGTCTTCTGTGAGTGGCTTCCTTCACTTAGCGTGGTGTTTTCAGGGGTGTAAAGTGTACTGGTAGAATGCAAAAGATCGTAAGCATCTGCTGAACATTGTGCAGTAAATCAGAGAGAAAACCTCCCATAAAAAACTTAAAGCACTGCACAGGGTATTCACTGAGCCTAAACTTACAAGTGCCCCTCGTGTCCGTTAGCTGTGAGTGGATACACCCACTCTGCAGAGTGCTAGTCGGGCCTGAAAAGGAACAGGAGCTGTGCAGCCACAGTAACTGCGGGCTGCACGTCAGTGTGCTAAGCGCCAGAGTCACACACAAGGGTGAAATCAGCTGTGTGGTTCTGTTTCTTAAGAAACTCTAGAAAAAAGCAAAACTATAGTGACAGGAAGATTAGCGATTGCGTGGGGCTGGGAGTTGGGGCTGGGGTCAGTGCTAGGCTTTCAGGGTGAAGGCACCTGTTCATTTTAGAGTGCTGGGGAGGGAACCTGACGCATCCTGCTAGGCCAGCCTCACCCCTGCCTCTGCTCCGAGTCTTGTGTGCCGTGGTGACTACACCAATATGCACAGTGACCAGCAGCTATCACGCTTTATACTGAAAATGGGTGAATTTTATTATATTTCCATCAAAAAAAGACAACAAAAAAATGAAACCACAGTCTCTAAGCCTTTATTAACTTAGGAAAGAGCCAACTATGACTAAAACTTGACAGTATTATCCCTTTTCATTTGCACACCAGCTGGATTGGTGCTGTCTGCTGTTGACTGAATTATGTTCACAAACACGGATTCCCTCGCCACCGCTGTGAGGGTATAGGAGGTGGCCTTTGGGAAACAGGAACAGCTAAAGTCAAGAGGGTGGGAGCCTTGGGGTGGGATCAGTGCTCTTCTAAAAAGGAAGAGTCTGGGGCGCTCTCACTTTCTCTCACGCAACCGCAGAGAGGTTATGTGCAGATAGAGGGACAGACGGCAGGCCGAGACCTGCTGCCCTGGAGCCCTGATCTGGATGCCAAACCCGCAGAGCTGGGAGAAACCTATGTCATTCAAGTCCTCCAGACCACGGTGTTTTGTTGTGGTGCCATAAGCAGGCTAAGACACTGTCATAACCCAATACACAGAAGTGGAAATGGAGGAACGATGAAGTGGCCCTTGTGTCAAGCATGTCTGGAATCAGTCCAGACTTTTGTTAATTATACTCTACTCAACCCACCCCCCTCCCTAGAAACTGCTTCTCTCAAAGGAGGTGGCTTACCCCAGCTCTGGTATAAAGCTCATAATTTGGTCTAAATTGATCAGCTCCTCATGACCCCTGACCCTAAGAATCGGTCAGGGCCTGGCAGGGATCCCGTTAGAACCGCTAAGCAGAACAGTTTCTTTAGAGACTGCTAGAATGGAGCCGATTTCCTGATGGAAGGAATCTGGGACGATGTGATGCAGGAGAGGCAGCAGCTGTGTTGCCACCGTGAGGGGAAAACACATTTAGAACGGAGCCTGTGGAAGTAGAGGATCTCGCACAGCTCCTATGTGCCCACTGACATTGTGTTTAAGCCAAGGTTGGTTCTATTGTGTCTGCCCTTCTGGCAGTTTAGCTCCAGAAGGGAAGGAAGAAAGAGCAGTGTTGTATAAAGATGCAGCTTTGAGAAACTAGAGCAAGGATGCTGGTTGGGGTCAGCTGTGCGCAGGGAACCTGACCCTTCCCTGAGAGCTGTGTCTGTGGCCAAGTTTCACACTGGTCCTGTGGAGTCTGTGTTTCTTGCCACGTCAAATGGAGATAACAGGGCATCTGCCCTCCCTGGGTTGTCATGGAGCTTAGAAAGATAAGGATGAAAAAAATCCCCAGCAAGCATCTGGGAAATGCTCAGAAACAGTAACTGAGCCAGCTGTGGTGGTGCACACCTCTAATCCCAGCACTCAGGAGGCTGAGGCAGGAGGTTTGCTGCAAGTTTGAGGCCAGCCTCATTTGCAGTGTGAATTCAAGGCCAACTTGAATTACATAGATGCCATCTCAAAAAAAAAAGCAATTGCTATAAATACTGTGTCTTGTCTTATTTCATTTTTCAAATTGTTGTAATAATAGTTTTAGAAGAACCAGACTCCTCCAGGACCAAAAGTAGGGATTGAAAGGAGCTCTTGGCCACCTCCTTGTCCCATCCCCCTCCAAAATGTCACTTCCTCTGGAAGCACTGTTCTTGGACCTGTTGTGCTCCAAAGAAGTTGAATGTCATCTGCCCAACAACTCCAGAGAGAAGCTGCTTGGCATTCTCCACACAGCCTCCTCAGCCAGGGAGAGGGAAGGGGAGAAAACCACCTGGCGAGTCAGCATCTCCCAGCATGGACATGAGTGTCCGCCTCCAGGGAACCCAGAGGAGCAAGCCCTGTAACTCCCGGGGGTGTGGGGGAGTGAGGGCCGGCAGGCCAGAGGGGCCACAGTGGACAATGACAGCCCTCTTCAGCAATGACCCCAGGAGGCTTGGTGGCACCCCAGCTGTGCCTTACCTGGGGATTATGAAGTCATGTGTGAGACTGTTTCTCCTGCAGGGTCCCAGGGACACTGGGCAGATGTACCACAGTCCTCCCTAGCCATGGAGGATGCCACAGATGGGAGCACGCTGTGTAAGGAGAGCTCAGCTCAAAGTGACTCTGTGTGTGTGTGTGTGTGTGTGTGCACACGTGTGCAGGTGCCGCTGAGGGTGGCTGGTCCCTTTGCTGGTGGTGGAGAGCAGAGTTCTGAGGATCGTCCTGAACCTCCCTCTGCATTCTGCCTCTCCACTCCAAAGCTCTGTGCTGAGTCAGTTTGTCACTTGAAGCCCTGGTTTTCTCATCTGCCCAGTAGAGAGGACACTAGACAGGCTTCAGGAACTGGGCGCTTGGGAACAGAGGCCCTGGGCTGCGGCCAGCTCCTCAGGCCAGCAGCAGTGGGAGCTTGGTCCGGGAGGGCGCAGCTGCACAGGCCCCACCTCCAGGGCCTGAGATGCCCGCAGCTCCCTTCTTCTAGTCTCAGCTGGGCAGTTCCTTGGCCACAAAGGTCTTCCCTGTGTCTCTGTGCTCTACCCACCCACAAATTCTAAAAAAGATGCTCATCACATTTTAAATTAATTTTTATTTTAGTATTTGCTAGGCAAATAAGTCTGTGGTGATTGATAAAAAACAATATCTTACTCGTGGTCAAGAGCATGTCCACTGAGACCAGTTCCCAGTGTGCAGACCCTGGCTCTTCCATTTCCTTGCTGTGTGCCCTTTGTCACCTCTCTGGGCCTTCATTTTCTCAGCTATAAAACAAGGCTGCTGATAGTACATAGGCTGTAGGTATCACAAGATTAAATTGGCCAATCCATGCAAAGTGTTTAGCTTGGGGGTGGCAGATTCTGGCACCTCAGTGCTCTGCTAGGCTTTGTACTTTCCCTCGTCTCTTTTTTCAGTGAGGCAGACAGATTGTTACCCACTTCGCAGATGAGAACATCGAGACTCAGAGAGTTAAGTAGGGGTTGCTTAAAGTCCTCACAGGGCAAGGACTAACCAAACTAGAACTGAGCAGTTTGTTTCTGCGTACTGGCTGTGCGATCTCCATTCTGGGACGGGATGTCCCCACAACATCTAAGAGCCACATCTCCGGTACCTGTAGACACTGGCATTCACAGCTGTGTTGTTGTCTGTGCTTCGATTGACCAGCTGGCCACAGTGCCTTTTGCTTTAGGAAAAGTACAGAAAGGAAGACACAGCCTCTATGTATCCTTGCCAGGCCCTCTGGATGGACGGAATTAGCTTGGTTCTTTTTGTGTGTCATTTCCTGGGATTCAGCTTTGATGGCGTGTCCTTTGTCCTCTCCTAGCTGGACTGGAGCAGACACTAAACTCAGCAGTGCAGTAAGCTGTGTGGCAGAACTGCAGTTGCCTTTAGGGCCGTCCTCCTTCTGCAGCTCTTGGCCACAATAAGCCAAGGTCTTGGAAGGCAGTCAGGGGTGTGGCCCTGAGGGTCCAGGGAAGGAAGTTAACTCTCCGAGTTGTGAAACCCTGAAGGCCAAACCAAGGGCCGTTTATTTCAGCATGTCAAGGTCAGGCCACCCAGGAGAGGAGGGAGCTGGACAGGGTCACAGCTCCGAGAGCTTTATCTCGGTTCAGTGGCCACAGTGAGGCCCTCCCCGGAAACACAGTCCTGACAGTAGCAGTGTTGCAGGGAGGCTGACTCAGCCATCAGAGCGGCAGGAGGGCATCACACAGAGCTGTCCCTTGCTGGAGACCCAGCACAGACTCAGCGCTGTGAAGGCCATGCCTCTGCCCTGACCTCCTCTCACCCTCATGACAGACACCTTCCAGATGAGGAAACAGAGGCACAAATGACACGGTGACTGCTCTAGCTGGTAGGTGGCAGGGCTGGGATATCTAGCCCAGGCTGATCTGCCTCTGAGGTGAATTCCAAGCAATTCACTGACAAAGAGAAACAGAAATGTCCAGAAGAGAGACCTTTTATCACTCCCAGGAAGGAAGAAATAAACTGCAAGCTGTAAACTGCCAGGACACAGTCTAATTCCACCTGCAGCGATGTTTTGTTTGGCCTGAATAAAGTTGCTTTTTCTTTTCTTTTAATGTTTGAGTTAATGACCAACTTTTAAAAATAGAGACTTTTCACACAGAAGGCAGATTTCTGCCTTCTCTTACGAAACCAGAAGATCTGGGCAAGCCAGCTAGAGTGAAGTGTGACAGCCCCCGTCAGGAGGGACATGAGTCTTCCAGAGTGCCCCCACCCCTGCCAACCTCGAGTTCCTTCACTGGGAAGTTAGTGACCGCCAGACTGCAGAGGGAGGCTGGACCCAGCCAAAGGAAGTCCTTGGTAGCTGTGAGTCTGTGTTGCCTTCCAGACCCTAACAGCTGTATTTGTCTCAAGGACAAGTGCCACAGGGTGGGCAACTGAGACAGCAGCAAAGTGTTCCACACAGTTCCAGAGTCCAGGAGTCTGAGTCTGACTGTCAACAGCACTGGTGCCTTCGGAGCACCGCCCCACCCTCGGCAGGCAGATGCCTCTCCCACGTGTCACATGCTCATCTCTCTGAGTTGGGTCTGCGTCCTACTCTCTGCTCTTAAGCACACCCCTGAGACTGGACTAGGCTCACCCTGCTGACCTCATTTTACCTTAATTACCTTAAGACCTTTTCTCCAAATAGTCACATCCAAGAGTACAGAGAATCGAAGACTTCAATACATGAATTTGAGGGCTGGGGATTTAGCTCAGTGGCTTAAGCATCTGCCTGGCAAGCGCAAGGTTGTGAGTTCAATCCCCAGTACCAAAAAAAAAAAACCCAAACAAACAAACAAAAAAATGAATTTGGGGTCGAGGGTACAAGGCAGCCCATTGCAATCAGATATGCATTTCCATTGGGGAAGACTGGTTTTTTTAGGGTCAGGAGCAATGTTGATGATCCTTATTAAAAGAGCAAAGCCTGGAATGGTGGTACAGTCTTTTAATCCCAGCACTCTGGGAATCTGAGGCAGGAGGGCTCAAGTTCAAGACTTACTTAGGTAACTGAGCAAAATTCTGTCTCAAAAGAAAAAAATAAAGGGCTGGAGATGTGGCTCAGCCTCCCTGGCTTCAATCCCTAGTACCACCACAACAATCCCCAAAAAAAGAAAAGAAAAAGAAAAGCAAAAGCAGACAATTGCAAGTATACATGGAGGTGCTGGGAACAGACTTGGCTCCAGCTGTTCCCAGCCTTCGAGACCCCAGGCGCCCCCTCTGTGGTTTGCTCCAGCCCCCTGCCCACCAAAAGTGCTGATTACCACTATCACTCCCAGAAGCCCTCAGCCAACAAGGCCTTTGCTGCTCGGCTGGGTCAGCCCGAAAGGGCCTGTGTATTAACCATGTGTTACCCTCTGTATTTGAATGCTTTTGTGCCTGGCCTCGATGGCTGAAAGACCTGCCCTCCAAGAGTTAACTCATCCCTGGAGCTGTGAGCCACTGGCTCTAAGAGGAGTGTGTGCCTTTTGACAGCATCAGTTAGAGCCCCCAACCACCTTTCCTGAGTCCGATACATGGGGTTACTCCCCAACAGCCCAGGGCCAGGTATCAGGCTACCAAGGACCGCTCTGTGCCTGAGCCCACTGAACTATTCCAGCTAAACCTGCCTCAGCTGGTCCTTTTATGGCCCTGGTGACATGTGCTGCCCATCCTCTTGGGAACAATGAATAACAAGTTCACTTTTCAATGGCACTCACCGCTAACAATAATACCTGTGCCTTAAGACATTCCATCTCCCCAGACCCCTGCAGGACGCTGCTCTGGTCACTCCCCTCCCAGTGGAGCAGGCAGGAGACGCAGCCTTCGTTGGCTCGCACCTTTCCCACTGTCATTTCCCACTTTTCTGCCAGTTTTCCCTGCACCCTCTAAATAAGCCAGCTATATTCCCATCCTTGTCCCAGGGTGACTTCCAACGGAACAAAATTAAGTAAGCACAAAATTGAGTCTTCATTTTAAATACAGAGAGGAAATCGAAGTAGAGACAGGGGACTTAAGGGATGCGATTGAAATATTCTTACACTGAAATTCTACAAAGACACGTGACCACAGGAACACATTACCAGGGCCCTTGGCAAAGCTCCAGGCCCCGAGGCACAGTAAATCTGCCTCCATCTCCCTGACCAGGGCACTGGCTCCGTGGGTGCCAGCCAGTGCCCAGAGTTGTGGCTGACACATAGTAGGGGCCACATTAATAATTATGCAATGCACAAACAGCTAACAGGATAGGTCAGGTGGGCAGAGCAAACCTTGGGGTCCTCACCTCCTCACTAGGTGGTGAGTGGGCGGGGATCCTTTGAGCTCCCTTTTGGTGGGTGTCTGCTTCTCAAACAGACACAACTTTTTCATTTAAATGAGTCTTCATTCTTGCACGTGTGGGAACCAGGATATTGCTTTAGAATCCCCTTGCAGCTTGCTAATGGTTTCACTCTCAGATGCCAATTCTATCTTATTCCAGCC
Organism: Dolichotis patagonum; assembly: GCA_004027295.1. NCBI lineage: Eukaryota > Metazoa > Chordata > Mammalia > Rodentia > Caviidae > Dolichotis > Dolichotis patagonum. The sequence continues at coordinate 8,104 of PVJX010030902.1, forward strand.
TCTTGCTGGGGCAGGATGGTTTGATGGGAAGTCATGGTGCCCACACAAGGAGTGAGATATTGTGTTAACACATGATATGGAGCTGCACAGACTAGTCAGAAGCTCTTCCACTCCATGAAGACTGATGTTGGGCCAAGTTGCTTAGACTCTTTGAGCCTCAGTTTCCTCATCTGTGAAACAGGGATAATTATAATAACCAAATTCCAGATTAATGGGAACAATTAATGAGATAATGCATGCACACCCTGAGCACAATGTCGGATCCCTGGTTAGTGTTCAGTAAGTGGGAGCTGTTTATGGGAAATGTAACAACATTCTCAAACCCTAAGGCTAAGCTTTTCAGTACTCCACCGACCTGGGGGCAGGATGGAGTCAATTCTTAAACTGACATTTTACCAGTTTCTGGATGCTTGTGAAACACAGGCAAGGAATGCTTTAACGTGAACAAGGCACCGTAAACTATTACTTGGCTTCCTGTGGAGTGGTTTCCTAGTGACTATCAGTGAGCCAGGTCCCTTGGACTACACAAGGATCTTCCTGAAGGAAACAGTGCTCCTGTGGTCAGCCAGGCAAGATGGGTTGTTGACCTAATGAAAACTGTTTACCAGGTGCAGCTTTCGGTGGCCAGGATTGGGGTTTAACACAGTACACAGACTGTAGGAGCAAAGAGTAAGTATCCTTGGCAGGCTTGGCATGAGGATATAGTCTGTCCAAAAACAAGATTTACACAGAACACAAAAGTACAGAAACAAAAGAAAAGTGGAAGTGAACAGGGTTAGCATGTGAGAAAAGAAGAAAAGAATAAAGGATAGTGGAAAGACAGTGCTAGGGATTAAAACACATTTAATTCAGCTAATCAATTTGATACCAGCTGAATTAAATGGGCATGGTCCTGAGTATAGGTGGCCCACCTGAGGAAAGTTGCCCGCATGAAAGGAGACGTGGAAAGGAAGAGCAGGGCATGGAGGGTTCTCCTAAGTGTTGTTGTTTGGAGCCATTGTTTCTTCTGGAAGTGCTTGTCATGCTAACTTCTCGGATATAAATTCCGGCCATTATCATTGAAGGAGCTCGGGACCTTGTCGCTGAGAATGGCTGCGATTCACTTTGGGGGAACTCTGTTCCTTGCTTTGAGCATCACTTCCTGGCTCTGGAGAGGAAGATAATTTGCTGTTTAATCTCCAGGAGAAGCTAGTCACAATGGCTTCCTGACATGTACTCAACTGCTCTCATCATTGGAGGAACTCAGGACCTCACTGTTGCTGAGGATGGCTGTGGTAATTTTCAGGGGAGCCCTAGTCCTTATTTTGAGTGTCACTTCTTGGCTCCAGTATGAAACCCTCAACCTATGGGCACAGATCTTTCACCATGCTGGCATAGACTTCCTAGCTTCCAGTGCTGACCTTTGACCTTCCCAGCATAGATTTGTAAAACAGACTTGCATGAGTCCTTATTATGGGCTCTGGGCCTCTGGTTGGACTTGTAGGGGTCATTGTTATGGGCTCTGGGTATTCAACTGGACTCATGTAGGACAGTGCTGTGGAATCCAGGCCCTCAGATGAATTTTCTAGGTTTTTAGTGTTGTGGACAGATTTCTTGCACTTTCTTGTATTGAACTCTGGGTGACCATCATAAAATAATATTATAAATTCTGTGTCCTGTATGTAATTGTTCTCCTTGCAACCCCTGACTACAATGGATAGGAAAGTAGCACTTAAATCTAGAAAGCCCTGACCTAAGGGTAGTCCAAATTTGGAAATCTATAGGTATACATACAACTATTCTCCATTACTATGCCCTTGGCAGACATCACTAGCTGATCACAGCACTCTTCCAAGGAGGCTCAAACAACCTCAGAATTCTTGGTCCAGGGATCCAGGTTATCATTTCTGACCTCCAAGCAGATGTTTGAGTTGAAACCCCACCAGCTGCTGGAAGGCAGGGGCAGAACTGTAAGGCAGCTGGGCTGTTGCTACAACCTAGACTTTCAACCTCCTTGCTATACTGCCTCCAGCAAAAGAAAATCTCAAGTGAAATTTTTGAAATTCTAAGAGTGAACCAAGGGTGATGAAGTCATCATGTGAGCAGTGATTTTGAGAGCTCCAAATTAAACTAAATTCACATTTTTGTGCATGTGTGTGAGTTCTTGTCAAGAGAAAAGTCATCATGTGAGCAGTGATTTTGAGAGCTCCAAATTAAACTAAATTCACATTTTTGTGCATGTGTGTGAGTTCTTGTCAAGAGAAAAGAAATGAAGGAATTAAGATGTCTTGAAAAGATTCCTTTTCATAATTAAGCCTTTGTTGCCTGCTTTCTGTTCCCCGTGCTGACACATTACAGCAATAAATAGGGCCCAAAAGGCAGCACTCTTGCCGGGCGTCAGCCTGGTGTGAAGGATGAGGAATCTCGCACACAGAGCTCCTTGCTGGAGTCAGCTGTTTCCGGGACCTGTGTGTCTCTTTGAAGCTGCCACCGCACTGATGAGCCATGGGGATTAATACACGGTTTTGTTTCTGAAGGGCATCTGTAGTTTCAGCATCTCCACAGAGTGTGCCGGTGGGCAGATGGAGAATTCACTCTGTCCTCCGAGCTGATCCTTGCAGTTGCTCACGTCTTTTTGAACAAACTGGCGCTGTCCTGAGAGAAGCGAAGTCTGTAGCACCCCATGTGGGGAGGCCCTTTCTGGAAACGTGGGGTTCTTTTAAGCCGGGGTGAAGACAAGTTCTGACCTTCACTCACCTGGGGTTGTAGGTAGGGACTAGGAAGACACAGTCACAGTGGCAGACGTGCCAGCGGGACGAGTTCATGAACCCAGAAGCAGGGAGGGAAAAGCAGCGGCTTCAGGTCCTGGCTCTGGCTCTCAATGGCCAGCTGATCTTGGCCAGGGCACTTCAGTTCTCCAGGCCTCAATTTCTTCATCCGTAAAATGGGAGAAATGGCTGCTTCCTAGGCTTCCTCCCCTTTTCCTTCTTCTGCATTCTCTCTCTCCCTCTTCTTCCTCCTTCCCTCTCTGTCAGAAATACTTAAAACAAGGTGTGTTAATAATGCGGGAGATGAGTTTAGAGGTAGGACTGAGGGCTGTGGAATCAAACTAAATCAGTCTAGTGAAGACGATGCCAGCCCTGTGACACCCTCATGTGTCTTTGTGTCCCCCCACTTGTATGTGGCCCAGGTCTCTGACAGCTGTGAAATGATGCCAAGTCTGTGTGGCCAGGCCTGAGGCAGCCTCCACTGCCCTGTCATGGAACTCTCTCTGGGCCCTGAGCTGCCACGTAAAAGTCTAATTACACTGAGCCCCCTGCACTGGGGAGGCCATACCCGGGCACCAGGGGAGCCACTCACCATCCCTGCCAGGGCACCTGTCATGTGAAAGAAGACATCTTGGACCCTCCAGGGAGCCCCTCTGTCAGCTGAACACCACAGAGTGATCAAAGCCTGTTCTCAGTGGAGCTGGTCCTCACCTCACCTGAGGGATGTCATTTGAAGCCATGGCATTCTGGGGTAATTTGTGGCACAGCCAGGGTCACCAGGGTTCAAGTTCTTGCTAATCAGATTCCTTTGAGGCAGGGAATTTAGCTCAGTCGCATAAGTGCCTGCCTGACAAGCATGAGTTTGATCCCTGGTACCAAAAAAGCAAAACAATAAACAGCTCCCTTTAGCTTCACCCTCCTGCCGTGGAACGAGGAAGAGCAGCTCCTGCCTTCTTAAATGTTAGTGTGGATTCCTGTGATTCAGTGCAGCTCAGGGCTCGGAGCAGGGCCTCAAACACAGCGAGCCCTTGAAAATGCATCACTGATGTTTTCCTGCTCTAGTCTCTGCTGGTAGTGTGAGAAGAAGGCGCAAAGAAAGGGCCTCTCAGTCTGTGTACACTGGAGTGGGCAACTCTCTTCTTATCCCAGTGAATCGAATTATCTTAATCATACTTAATCCTGTTCTCACGAGGGCATTTTAAGTCGGAATGGTCATTTATTTGATTTCCTCTGAAAGTGTTGCCCTGGTGAACCCGTGCAGCTGGCCAAGGAGTGGAAAGACAGACCCTTCCCTGTCTTTTTCTTCAGTATATGTCTGTGGTACACGAGGTTTACATTCGTCTTAGGGAATAGGTCCATGTATAAAATACATCTGGACTCTTTTTTGTCTTTGAGTCACAACATGTGAATTAGGTTATTGACACAGCCCCCTCATCTTCCTCTCTTCTTTGCTTTGTGGAACTCCTCTTTCACCCTGCCTTGGGGGCAGCCATGCATGCACTGAGGGGAACTTTCACTGCCAACCTGCTGCCCCAGGGTGGAGCTTGCAGAATATTTGCCTTGGCCAGCAGGCTGGGACCCAAATTTGTGCCTGCTTCCCACAGGGTGTGGCTCCCCAGTCTGCTGCTGGCTCACGACAGCTTCTTTTTACTACTTCTGTAAATCTTAGTGACCAAAGATGTTCCATCAGGCTGTTTGGCTGTGTGGTTTTACAAGAGCAGCTGGGACCCAGGATCTGGGACAGAGAATGAAGCAACAAACTTTGAGTTGCTAATTAAGTAATTCAGCAAATATCCTTGAGAACCCACCAAGTGCTAGGCACCAGGCTAAGCATGGAGCCAAAAATATTTGAGTCTGATGCCCAGATCATCAACTTAAAAGCTATCTAGCATCTACTCAGCTGACTGGCTAAAACAACACAAATACACAATCCTGAGGCTTTAGGGCATAATAATGCAGTGGGAACTTTTTTGCACTGCTGGTAGGAGCATAAATTGGTTCAGCCACTTTAGAAAACAGAGTCTTCTACAGCTGCACATTTCTCTCCTAAGTGCACCAAAAGAAATGCCCAAGAATGTTTAAAGTTGTGCCATTTGCAAGAGCCATCAGTGGGCACCTAACCAAATGTTCATCAGCTACACAGTATACATCATGCTGGGCAACACTGCTGGAATAAGAATGAATCAGCCAGCGCCCCATGCAACAGGATGGGAGAGTGTGGCAGGAAGGTTGTAACAGAATGAGGGAACTAGCATTGTGCTATAGCCGGGCTATGGTTGAGTGTGTCCACAGCAACGGTTCATATGCTGGAAGCCTGGTCCCCATGGTAGCAATACTATCAGGTAATGGAACCTTTAGGAAGTGGGGCCTCATGGAAGGTGGTTAGGTCTTTGGAATGCTGTCTTGAAAGGGAATGACATAGATCTTGCAGGACCCCAGTGCTGTCTTGAAAGGGAATGACATAGATCTTGCAGGACCCCAGTGTTATGGCTTGGATCCTAAATGTCTCTAAAAGGCTCATATGTGAAAGGCTCAATCAGCAAGGTGAGGAGGGGTGGAGCCTTTGGGAGGCACAGCCTGCTGGAAGGAAGTTAGGTCATGGGGGTGTGCCCTTGAAGAGGACTGTGGGGCCCTACTCCTTCTCTTTCCAGGCACCCTGAAATGCATAGAAAGGCAAAAGGGCCAGGTGACATAAATTGAAACCTCTGAAATTGTCACAAAGTATAAGTCTTTTGTCCTTTTTAACTTGATAGTGCAGACTGTTTGTTATAGTGACAGTAAGCTGACTGGCACACCCAGTTATTTCCCTTTTCATCGTTATAGAGGGAGCAGGTCTGGCCCTTGGGTCCTTCTGCCTTTCTGTCTCACTGTGTGACTCTCGTCTGTGTCTCTTGCCATTGTGGTGTCATTGCCAGGAGGCTTTCACCAGACACTGAGCACAGAGGCTGCCTGATCTTGGGCTAAATAATAAACTCTTTTCTGTCTGCACTACTTAGCCTCAGGTATTTTGTTATAACAACAGCACAGACTGAGATGTGCTTTATGATATCATTGATGTGAATTTTTAAATAGGCAAACCCAGTGGGTGGTGTAAGTCAGGAGGTGCACCCTGGGGAGTTAGTGAGTAGGAGGACAGCAGTGGTGATGTGGGGATGTCCTCTTTCCTGGCTGAGATGCTGCTCACATGACATGTTCCCTTGGTAGAATCCAGCCCACGGTTTACTTATATAGTAAATGTATTTTATTGACATACTTTAATAAAAGATTACAAAAAAGTTATCCAAAAGTGATCAGATTGTTTTGCCTTTTAATGCTTAGTTTCCTCATCTACAAAATAAGGATAATATTTCCTTGGTGTTAGGAATTATATTGGGATTTAATTATCATAAACATGTTCATTACATAAAACACACTGAGGGCTTCATAAATGACTGCTATCATTGTTACTGTCTTTGTTATGGATATTTGTTTTCCTTAGACTTAGATTTCTACAGGTGCCTACTCTGGAAAAAATGTCTTTAGTCTTCATATGAGAAAGTAATAAAACAGCCCTAAAAGAAGGCCTTTCTATGGGTTGAAATTATTTTCTGGTGTATTTCAAGTCACGGTGGAAAATGAAAATATCTCTCACTTTTGGCAATGCAACTTTTCTTCTACGGTCCCCAAATCCCTTCTCCTAAACGCCCTCTGAGGCCAAAGCTTTGGGGAGAGAATGTCTCACTGCCTGGAACACATGTTGCCTTCTTTTCTCCACACATTTAGGGGACGTGACTGAGGATGGATTTCTCAATTCTTCGGGAGCCTGAGACATGTGAAATAGTGTCTACCTCTTAGCCAGGATTTCCCCTAGCTTTTCAGGGGGTCATGTATTGTGAAAAAGTCTAGTAATTCCGGCCCTGCTCTGCTGAGGCCTGCTTGTGACCCAAGGCCTCTGGAGAACTTTGCCATGCCTCCAGGCTGGGAGCAATGCTAAAGCTTTTACACTCTGGATATTACATTACATCAACTTAGAAAATGTAATCCTGGACTTAGCCACTGGCGGCTGAAAGCCAGACACAGCTGCTCACAGCTGGGAGAGGAGAGAGACCTTGGAGAGGCGTCTGGGGCCCAGATTGCTGGGAGACCCTAGAAACATCTGTGGGGACCGCAGTTACTCTGTGAAGGGACGGTGCTGGGTGGTGCCGGGTGGTGAGACAGTTCCTGCTGCAGACACCCAGGCTGGCGATGCCTAAACATCCTGCTGATAACCTTGGGCAGACGAGTCTCTGAAGTTCAGGCAAGTCTCTTGTGATGACGCCAGGAGATGCAGGGTGCTTATCTGCCCTATGGGACATCATGTCGCCCTTCCCTAAAGCGTCATGAGTCAGGCCCCCCTTGCCTACATGACCTCCAGCACTTGCTAGGTGGCCCCAGTCTCTTCTTTCATCAAAGAGAAGAACCAGAAAACCCACACAGCCACTCACTTTGTGGTGAGGAAGAGCAAACGGCATTTGTAGAGTTTGTGGGTGGATGGAGCATCCAGAGGGTAATTTCATACTATGAATTAAAAATCTTTAAGGAATGTAGCCCTTCTGACCTCAGGCACTGGTCCTAAAGAGTTCTGACTAAAGCACAAATTTATTTATGATACTTTAGCTAACTAACATATGTGGCGAGTGCCTTATAAGTAGTGAAGACTTAATATGTATTTGGCATCCTGCTAAGATGTGATTAAGGCTGCCCTGAGCAAGCCCATGAGATACTACTTCCCCTATGCCCATTTTACAGAGGAGAAAACAAAGTCTTCAGAGAGGCTAATTAGCTGTCAAAGTTGCAGAGCTCTGGAAGTAGAGCTGGGTTTGTGTGCTGCCTCTAAGCACAGGGCATGAAGTCCTGGCCTTCCTGTCCCATTTCATTGTCCAGGGGCTGTGCCAGGCAGGAGTCAGGCAGGCACAGCCTGCTCTGTCTGAGCTTTCCGCATTCAAGGGAGCATGACTCGGAGCAGAATCTACACATGTTCAGTGTCACCAAGAGAATGGTGCAGGGTGCCACAGGAGCACATTCCTTGGACCTTTCCAGAACCATCCATTAGCAGCCCGGCAAGACAGGAAATCACCAAAATGCCTGGCCATTAGAGTTTAGGTAAATAAATGACATTATGTCCACACATTGGAATAGGGAGCAAAGTTAAAATAAATGTCATAGGGCTGGGTGTATTGACATGAAAATATGTTCTTGTCACATTATTAAAGGAACAGAGTGATTATAATAAAAGAAAATTCTGTTTTTGTGTTTGGGTACTTTGTGTGTGTATATTTGTAAGAATTTCTGTAATACATTACTAGTTTTTTTTTCCCCCTCAGGTTTAGAATTATTTATAAGTTGGGTTTTTTTTCACAATCAATCTGACCTTTTTGATGGGGGTAATTAGTATGTTCCATGTCTAATTTGAATAACAACTTATTTCCACTTGAGGAAAAAAATCGCTGCTGCCTTTTCAGACACACATATAGCTTGAGAGATACAAAAGCACCTCACTCCTGTGTTAGTCAGTATTTTGTTGCTGTGACAAAATACCTAAGAATAGCAAGTTAAAAGAGGAAAGGTTTGTTTTGGCTCATAGTTTCAGAGGTTCCAGTCTGTGGTCAGCTAGCCCTCCAGGTGGAAGGGCCTGGCAGAGGAAACCTGCTCACCAATGACAGCCAGGAAGCTGACAGAGAGACAGGAAGAATTGGAGAGGAGAAAGGGATTATCACCTGAGAGAGTCCCCAAGGTCATGCTGCAGGATGCCCTTCCTCCAGGGAGACCCTTCCTGGTAAGAGTCCATCATCTCCCAATAATACCTTCATGTTATGACCCCAAAGATGGATTCATTCTCTCTTGAAGTTAGAGTTCTCATGGTCCAATCACCTTCGAAAAGCCTCATCTCTAACACTGATTGAGCCGGGGACCAGTGTGTACCAGCTTGTCCAGTGGCCACTGTGACATTGCTTGACTGTTTTTAGAGACAGGAGTCACCTCAAGTTAACAAAGGCTGCTCTGCACAGCTGAGGCACCCAGTCCTCAAGATGTAATCCCTGTGTCTCCACTGTGGAGTCACCCTGGACTGCCTGCTCTACCCTAGTATTACTAATAACTCACACTGCTGAAGCACTTAAATGCCAGCTCCCATCCTAGGGCTTACATGTAACATGTGTGATCCTCACAGCTCTCAACTGGGTACCTAATATATACAAGGAAGCAGAGACACAGAGAGGCTAACCAGTGTGCTCCAGTTCCAGAGCTGCTGACTGCTGGAGGCGCCCCCAGCCCCAGAGCTCAGCTCCAAGACAGTGCTCGCCATTGCTACCCTCAATGAAGGGTCCTGGGAATCTGAATTTTTTTTCCAGCACTGGAGATTGAACCCATACTGAGCTACATCTTCAGCTCTTTTATTTTTATTTTATTTTATTTTTTGTTTTGAGACAGGATCTCACTAAGTCACTAAGTTGTCTAGGCTGGGCTCAAACTTGTGATCCTACTGTCTCAGCCTGCCAAAGAACTGGAATTAGAGCCGTGAGCCACTATGTCTGGCTAACACTTTGGATTTTTAACATACTCCCTAGGCGATCCACATGCACGCTGAAGTGAGGTGCCATACTCTAAAGCATCTTTTATCTTAGAGCCAGTTGTTCTAAGATTGTTTTGCATTAAGAAATAGCTGACACAGAGCGAATGGATCTGCTATGAAAAGACTTGTCTTTGAAGCCAGTGGAACAAAGATGCAGCTCTCGACTGCAGGTAATTTGTCAAATCTAAAAAGTGGACAGCTTGACAGCCCACTTGCCCAACCTCCCTCTCTTACTTGGAAACCATCTTTTAAAAAAATCCTTATTTGGAATATTTATTTCTAAAGATTGCTGTTCTAAAGATTGAGGCCTGCCTGGGCTACATAGTGAGTTCAAGTTCAGCCTAAGCTACATAGTGAGAGCCTGTCTCAAAAAATAAAAAAAAAAATTTTAAATTTAAAATATAATAAAACATTAAGAAGTTTGGCTTGTCTATCTGAAGTGGGGACTCAGAAAAACATTTATGTACAGTGCCCCAAATCTCCCACAGCTCCACTCCCTCTCTTGGGAACTCTTAGCTAACCTTGGATATAGTCAGAAAGCTGAGGGGTGAGAAGATTAAGATCATCCACGGGTGCCCAGCCTGTTGGTTATACATCAAAATGAAAGAAATGTAGGCATCAGACTCAAAATGGAATTGCTTGCGACAATCCTAACAAAAAGAAAGAAAAAAAGCCAGCAGTTAAGAAGGAAGAGTTCTTAGGCAGGACTGCCTGATAGCAGTTCTCAAACCCTCTGCCAAGGTCACCAGCTTTTGCAGAGACCACAGAAGCTTATAGTAAAAGTACTTGTACGAGGATATCTGCCCCACTGCCTCTTCAACTTCAGGCTGACACCACTATCATTGATCCCTTGACCCAAGGATTAGTGTTTCAGGTTACCTGGGAGAATCTTCCCTATTTTCACCTTTGAAAACTTCCCCTTTCATCCACTCCTTTGACTATGCCCACCCCATACTGTATGTGTGTGTGTGTCTGTGTTTGCCTTGCTGTGCTCTTCATGGCAGTGTTATTCTCACGTGTATCAGTGTAGCTTGGTTCCTGTAACAGATACCTGGAAAAATCAGCTTATGAAGAAGAGGAAAGCTTTATTTTGACTCACAGTGTGGGAGGCCCCATTGCTTTGGAGCCCATGACAAAGTAGCACATCCCAGTGGGGAGGGCTCGGTAAGGCAACTGCTCCCTTCAGGGAAGGCCCAGGATGCCAACATCCCCTTCAATGGCACCTCCTCCACAAGCCCACATCCCACTAAGCCTGCCCCTTAAAGCTTCGGCCACCTCTCAGAGTGCCTCAGGCTGGAGACTAAGCTTTAATACAGGGCCTTGTAGGAATATTCTAGTCCCAAACTACAGCACCAAATAAATAACATAATTCTTTGGAGAACTGCCCTTTATTTAAGTTGATAAGGACCAGAAACTCCTGTCCCATTTTTAATTTTAAAGACCATCACTCTGCTGCCTTGGAAGGTTATCCTGATGTCATCTGGATAGGTGCCCAATGGCCTAACGTGATTGACAGAGTTACTGTCTTAGCAATTACCTTGCAAGTGCCCTGTCCTGGTGGCATGATTCCAGGGGCCCTCAGTGACCTTTCGGGCCATAATGTTGGGTGAAGGGGGCACTACTACATACATTACAAGGTACCTGTAGTTTCTAGTAGCAAGCTCCCAGGACCACTGACGCACTTGGATTTTGGAGTCAAGGTGAAGCTTTAAATAGGTTTTGTCTTCACCAAAACTTGTGCGCAGGCTTAATATCTGTGCAGCAGTGTTGGGAGGTGGGGGTCTTGTGGAGGGGTTTGGGTGATGGCGGTGGAGCCCTAATGAATGGATCAATCCCTTTCTCTCTGGAAGGGGTTAGCTGTCCCAAAACTGTGGTCCCATTTCCTGTCCACACACACCTGTTTGTCCTTTGCTTTCCTACCTAGCGTGGGGCAACATGAAGCCATCACCAGAAGCCAAACAGAGGCGGGTGCCATGTTCCTGGGCTCCCAGAACTGTGAGCTGAATAAATCTTTCTTTACTCAATTACCCAGAACAGGTACCCTCCTACAGCACAGAAAACCAACTAACCTACACCTTAAAGGAGCAGATCAGTCAGCCCTGAGCAAGGGAAGTGATGGCGCTCAGGCACGGTGACCCTCGTCATTAGCCCTGTGCTAATCATGCCAGTGCTCAGTGTCTGGCACGGAAGCTGTTTGTGGCAGATGTCAGATCTTGGTGAGGGTGATATGGCTGGCAAAGGAAGGAGTCAGAGATTCAGTCCTTCTGCTTGGGGCTGAGGGGTTGGGGCTGGGGAATACTTATGAAGGAGAAAATGCGTGCCACGATGGGTCACCATCCACACTCTCACTGAGAACACCTTGACACTCTCCAAGCCCTTGAAGACTGGAAAGGCTCAGTTCATAGTAGGAAACTGAGGCTCAGAGACTTGTTTGAGACCACGGAGCTGGCAGGAGATGGTGGCACCAGGACCTCTGAAGCCAGGCTGTTCCTCCATCCTGCACCAAGCCAGGATAGCAGTGCTTTCTGAGGAGGTGAGAGGTGCTCTTTGCCTGCAGGGTCTCCATGCCAGTCCCTCTCAGCTCGGTGATGACCTGAGACCCCATCTGACCCTTCCAGTTCACACAGGCAGTGAGGGAATTAAATTACACTTCTGAATGCAAGAAGTCACACTCTCCAGAACTAAAGGCTTTTCTGGAGTGTTGGGGGTGGGGCTGACCAGTCTGGGCAGCTTGTGAACAAATTCAGTGAAGGAAAAATGGAAGGAAGAGAGGGAGGTGGGGAAAGGGTGAAAGCTTGCGGGACAGTTGCACAGGTCTGAAACACAGCCACATCTCCAGGTAACCTTAGCCCCCTCCCTGCTGTCTGTGAAGGTCAAGGGTCACAGGGTAGTCTCGAGGTGGACAGTGTAGCCACTTTTCAAACTGTGCTTGAACCACTTTGTGGACCTTTACACCGGGCTGGCCCTTTGTTTACATGGTCTGTGAGTTCCCTGAACTTGACCTTCATAGCTCAGATTACCCCTATACCTCTTTATTGGGTACCTGCTTCTCCTGTTTGACTGTGAACTTTGTAAGGCTGGGTCTGCCTGCTTTTCACTTGAGTCAGGAACCATTTTCCTTCTTGTGTTTTCTTTATTCATTGGTACTTCCTGGTACCAAGATGGCAGTGTTAACTCTTGTCTCAGCCAAAAGAACTTCTTGGCAACTAAAGCAAAATTCTTAGGAGCAGCTCTCATTGGTTTAGCTTGAGTCATCCCAGAGCCAATCACTGTGACCCAGAGAGTATGGTGCTCTGATTGGGATTATCATAGACATGGTTCATTGTCTACCCAAAAGCCACATCTCCATCCTTCCTTACTAACATAGAGTCCATTAGATGTCAAGTGGGTGGGCAAGATGCTGAGGGAGGGGACATCTCCTCAGTCTAGAAAAACCATTCATGGCAATCCTGTTCTCTGTAGGTGGTAATTGATTTGAAAGTACGCACAGACCCACTTCTAACAAATAAGACGTCTGAAAAATCTCTTGGAGGCTCTTGGGAGGAATTTTCTTCCCTGGCAAGTCAGATCTGTAGGGTGGGGGCTAGCTTTCTCCTCAGCCCTTCTTGCCCTTGGATATTGTAAGATGATGGGATGTTTGGAGCTGCAGCAGCCATCTTGCTACTGCGAGGTGAGATAATGCTAGTGTGCCAGGGATGGAGTGGAAAAATGGCTGCTCCTGGCTTTTGTTATATTCTCCTTCTACTAGTAGCACCTGGGAATTCTTCTGAAGGCCTGTCCACAGACTAGTGCAACCACCTTGCCTGCATGTGCCATGTCAAAAGGGCCTGGGATTTCTACTCCTACCAGGACAGCCGTTCTCCCAAGCTGTCTACTGCAGAAGTGTGAAAGCCCAGCTCCCATGCTCTGAGTGGACACCAGCTCAGGGGTGTCCTTTAGACTCCGGAGTACTTGCAGGGTCAGGCTGAGCCTGGCCTTCTCCGGAATACCACCTTCTCCTGGCGTCCTTCCTTCCCTCCTGCCCCACCTAGCTGCCTGTCAGACCCCCTGGAGAGCACTTCCTTAATTAATCGCTTGCACACAAATCGTTAGCTCCTTCCGGGGACCTGTCTTATCACTAGGGCTTGCACATCACAGCTGCTAGGTAAATATTTGTTGCCTGAGTGAGTGAACAGTGAATGGCTGAACAAGCTGGGGAAATCACAGGCAGGTGGAAGCCGAACAGGTT
>PVJX010030903.1:0-21663 GCA_004027295.1 Dolichotis patagonum
AAAAGAAAAAGAAAAAAAAAACAGTTACAGTTAGGATCCTATAGTACATAGGCACTATCTAAGGTTTCAGGCTTCACTCGGGGTCTTCTTACATAGCCCCTAAACATAAGGAAGGACTACTGCATTTCATGTTTCTGTGATCTACCCAAATACAAGTTTTCCAAGGTCTTCTAAAGAGCCTAACAATTTTTTCCAATCTTTTGACCCTTTCGTACAAAGTAGAAGGAATACTAGACAGAATGTGCATCCTTCGTAGCACCAGTGATCACAGTACGAACAGGAATTTATTCACTTCCTACACCAGATAGCTGATCTAAGAATCCAGCAATCTCCACGCGCGTCTGAAAGGGTCATCGTGCCTCCTTGGCAAAGGCACAACTTTCTTCCTTTTTCTGAACGCTGACACATAGTGTAATCAGTGCACTTCTCTCTTGCAACTGATTACCATCATTCAAGGCTGCCCAAGTCACAGTGGTCACTTCCTTTTAATAAGTCTGTGCAATCTCTGAGCTGTGAGGCAACCAGGTCTTGTCCCGCAGAATAAGAGTACAACCTGCCCTATCACTGCTGCCCACTTTTACAAGACATCAGCACTCCTCACAAACTTCTGAAATCCTGCAGGCAAGCAGCAGGTTCCACACCCCATCCTCCCCGCGCTGGCTTCCTGCGGGACCCCCGCGTTCACCGCGCCGCCCGCCCTCGGGCTCCCTCCACCCCTCGGCCAGGCCTCGGGCGCCCGGGGCTCCTTTCTCTGGGGTCCCAAGCGGCGGTTCCGCTGGGTCCCGGGAAGGGGTCGGCTCGGAGCCTGCGGACCCAAAACTGGGCCCCTGGTAGTCTTCGCGCCACCGCGGCCGCGACGCCTTGGCCCTTCTGCAGGTGACCCCACAGTCGCCAGGTTGGAAAGCCCGCCGGCTCCTGCCGTCAGGACACCGAGTGGAAAAGAGAACAAGGCGAGCGCTGAGGAGAAAAACCGCAGCCCCTGCCCCGCGGCGGAGCGCTGACCCCAGACCCGGCGTCCCCGCTTCCCACTCACCCACTCGCCTTCGTCGCCGCCTCCGACACTGCCGCGGGCGCAGGGACCGCAACCGCAGCCCCGCCCCCGACCCGCCCCCTGCCCCGCCCCCCGGGAGCTCCCGGCCCGCCTCGCGCTGAGGGGTTTGCGTTCTTTTCTTCTGACCAATCTTTATCGGATCATTCCTAGATCACCTCTGGCGAACGCTGTGAAAACAAACGGAGAGCAGGAAGGGCGGGAGGGAAAACGCTGCTCTTAGACACACGCCTCTCCTCCGTCTAGACCCCGCCCCCAGAAGGAGGAACCGGGCAGCAGGAATGGCTGACGCGACTTGCGCCATCTTTTACGTGGGCGGAATCAGGGGCTAGACGCGCCTCCTTTTCCTAATGGGGCACCGTAGGTTTCGTCTGGGCGTTTTCAATTTGCTTGAACGTTGGCGTTCTGGACTCCTATAACAGCATGCGCTAGCTTATGGATTTTTTTTTTCCAAAACCTACTATTTAAAGATGCTGGCGAACCTATAAGGTAGACACATAGTGCAAGTTTTAATAGGAAAAGATGCTAGCTTCTGGGGATGCAGAGCAGAATTGGTGGTTGTAAATGGTTTTATTTGTTCTGTGCCCCTGAATTTACGTGAATATTTCATGAATGGAATTTTTCGCCTTGACAAATTTAACTGTAACTGCAAGGCCTACTAGGTAATCTTCGCATGTGTAGTCAACACACTTTGGTCTTTAGTACCTGTAAACAGTTTCTCAAGCTCATTTCTACTAATTGCACAATGTGCATAAATTCTTTAACCTCTGAGTATTGTAACCATTATGTTTGATAACACTTTATGAGGGTTTTTTTTTTTGTTCTGCAACTTACAGATTCCAGTTTTCCACTGTAGGTAAGGAACTAAACATTTTTTTAAGCTCTAAAAACCAAATAAGCATTTATCATTTGCAGAGAAAAAAAACACTATACAAAATGCTTCTCTTGAATCTGCACTCTTCTTAGTAACAGATCCCTTACCACTCACTATTCTATGCTTGTTTAAGAAGTAGTTACCATTTAGCAAGTACTTAACAGTATTTTGTGTACTATTTAAAGAATTTTGTATTTGTATTTCACATTTGTGAAACAAATTTTGAATACGTGTAAGCAGTAAAATCATGATTGGGATACTGGGGCAGGAGTGGATGGAAGCTGTACACCTAAAAGTGCTAATATTGACAGCTAAGTTAGGTAGAAATATTGTAGGCAGTTGGGGTTAGGCCTTCCAGGGAGTAGTGCAAAGGATGAAAATACATTACAATTGTGGCTGGAGATGCATCCATTGAAGGCCAGGCCTCATGATGAAGATAAGTGACCAGGCCTACCTGTCTCCCCAAGAGGTAAGCAATACTTTGTAATTGATATTATAGAGTATCCATAAAGTCTACATAGGCATCAGTCACCAGGGTGGGTGACCAGGACCTCCTGACTCATTTCTTCCAAAAAAGGTGTGTGTGCTTTTCCTGGACACTTGCTATGTGACTTGCTTCCCCACTGGATCAATATTATCTAAGCTTCTATATTTGAAATCTTGTTGGTTGGTTGTAATTTTTGTCCTACATTACACCCACATTATAATTTTGCTTTATAAATCTTCTGAAAAATGGGTTCTGCCACACCCTACTCAGGCCCCTCCTGTCTCTGAGGAGCTGTCTCTCCCTCAAAGTTTCCTACTCTAACTCGCTTGTTCCATAGAATTCATTCTTTGACTTTGGAGAACATGAGTTCAGTGTGTTCTAGCAGATTGAAAGTTATATTTCTCTTATGTCATTTGGACATCCTATATAATTTGGAGGCCCCGCATCACTAAGTTACATTTTGTTTTCAGAGTAAGTCTAGAGTACAGATGTGCAACATAAGGAAAATAGTTAATGCTTTATACTGGAAATTTGCTTTAAAAAAAAGTTAGATTTTATGCCGAATACAGTGGCACACACTTATAATCTCAGCACTGTGGAAGACTGAGGCAGAGGATTGCAAGTTTGATCCAGGTTGGACAATTTAATAACTTAGCAAGACCATTTCTCAAAATGAAAAATAAGGACTGAGGATGTACTTCAACCCTCATGATTGGGTTCAATATATCCCTTCCACACACTTCTGAACACAAAAGTAGGTTTTTAGGAACCACTGCGCAGGAAAGAGGTAATCGTGAGATGATAGATATGTTAATTTGCTTAATTGCGGTAACTTCCTTATTGTATGTATATCAAAGCATCTTTAAGGGATCTCATTTTGTTTCAATAGAGAAGGTAATGAGGTTCCAGACCATTCAGGTTTTTTTACCCAAGACCACCTGCTTAATTGATTTGTGACAATTTTGTGTTGTTCTGCAACCCACTGGTGGCTGAGGACACCAATCTGCTGCCAGAATGAGGAAAGCTCTTCTTAGATAACATTTGTGGTATTTAATGCTAGCACCCCCACTTCAGAAAAAGATTGGGACTTTGATTAAGTACCTGAGAAAGTAACAACTCCCTAGTTTTTTCTATTTCCAAATTTTGCTTAGAGAATAACTTCCATGATTCACGGCAGATTTCTGATTTTATGTAGTGTTAACACTAGAACTGCTGTGTTTTGTAACAGAGAAATAAGGAAACACCAAGGTCTCAGTTCCACATGATCATGAGAAATAAGATCTTTTAGTGATAAAAGTGGCTCCGTATGCATGATGTTTTATGGCCAGTGAATATGAATCCGTTCCCCCCACATCTAATTGAACAATTATTTAATCTTTCTGTACCAGTACAGTCACATGTATGTCTTTCTCTAGATATGAGGAAAAACAAAATCAGAATGCAAACAATAATTATAATATAGTTTGGTGAACTGTAATACTTAGATTGCCTGAGAGTGTAAAATAGGAAAACTATTCTAGTACACATTCCTTTTTCAGGGAACCAAAACCAAAATGATATTATCTAATAAAATTTTAGCTGCACCACACCAAAGAGTGGATTGGGAGGACTTTTACTTTTATCTCCTTCAAATTGTGTTCACCTGCCCAGATAAATCATTCCAAATAAAATTTTGGTGAAGGAATATTTCTTCAAACAAGAATCATATCCCTCCATTTCCAACCAGAATGATACTTTTACAGACAATATGTAGAACTTTTTAATCTATCCACGTATGATGATCAGTCACACAGAATAGCTCGCCAACTGGGAAAACAGTAGAGGAGATTAAGAGATTGAACTCTAGAATTTGAGCTGGTGCAAATACTATCTCTGCTTTTGATTATGAAAGTTTGGGCAGTATTTCACTTCTGTGTGCCTTAATTTCCTCAGCTGCAAATGCATGCATAATTTCTCAAAGACTTATTGTGAGGCTTATATGCAATCAAGCAAGCTAAGAATTTAGAAGAGTGCAGGGCTGGGGATTTAGCTCAGTGGCATAAGTTCCTACCTGGCAAGCTGAAGGTTGTGAGTTCAATCCTTGGTACAAAAAAAAATTAGAACAGTGCATTCAGGAAGTAATGGCACTAGCGCACTGATCTTAATTTTAGTATCTACTCAAGAATATTTCAAGCTATAACCAATGATATAAGCCTTTTAAACTATGCACGTATCTATGATTCCAATAAATATTGTATCAGAACCCAGAGAACCTTGCTGCTGTTACAAATGCCAGCTGTTGTCAGGAAGCCTTTTCTCCATCTTCTACTAGCGTTGTTCCAAAAATGTCATATGTGCTGCTTCAAACTGGAGTCGAGGACTCAGTGGTTAGCTCCTATTTACCGAGATTATAGCAAATTATATTTAACTGTGACTGGTGTGTAAACATGTGATGTTGGACACAGATGAGGAATGTTACTATATAAACCATGGTGCATTTAATGTCTTTTAAGTAATGAAAGTTTATGTGGTTGCCTTAATAATTGCTGACTTGTCAGTTATGCACTTTATGGTACATTATCTTTTGGTTGGAGTGTGAATAAACCACCACCACCTGAAGTGCATCAAAGTGGAGTCTTGGTTGCTGAATATATAAACAACTTTATATATTCATATAAAGTTAGCATAATACATGGCTTAAAAAGCTCCAATGAATCTCTGTCTGGATCCAGCCCTAAGGTTCCAACAGTTAACAACGTGGGGAACACCACCACAGAAGAATGTCATGCATTTCTGTCCAGCTCCTCCTGGGAGTTACGATTCTCTAAATAAGAAGCTAATATACTTCTCAGTCAGAGGGATCCTATCTTCTACTAGGTGTTAGCCCCTGTTCCTTCCATTGCAGGGCTCTTACAGTGGTTGTAAGTAATCCACGGTCAGAATAAGTGTGCTAGAGTGAAGAGTCTATAGTTCATTGCAGCGTCATGAAACAACATGAAAGAGAACAAGATGCAGGAAGGCAAAGCACTACCTTCCTGAATCTTACATAAGATTACAACCTGTGGAGGAGGAGAAAATGTGAAATTGTATAATTTCCTTAGAGGAAGAAAAATTTGGAGTTGTACCTTGACAGACAGATGTGAGTTGGTGGACTTCAGATGCAAGGAGCAGTTCACACTGTTGGTTGTGGTTCTGCCCTTCATAACCTCAAGCTCTGAGGACCTGTGCAGATGGGCCACCAGACTCTCAGCACCAAGGACACATCCTAAATCCAGCTCAGAATGCTTCCCTGAGCACAGCTGTCTAATTTTACCCCATTTACGAATTCCGACATTTTCACAGTTACATTGATGCTTCATTGGGCTTACTGATATGGTGCTTTGCAAGCCGTTTCTTTCATTATTTTCTGTGAGGTATGAAATAAGTGCCCTAAAGTTTGTCACATGCTATTTGAGACTGAGACCTACATGCGCACAGTTTCAGTTACTCCCTTCTTTGTTGTTTTAGCAAATATCTGTTTGTTAGCCAATGCGAGCTGGCTGATTGGCATTGAACACTCCATACTTTGGAAGTATTATCTGTAGGTCAGGCTCCTCTGGTTTGACTCCATCTTTTGAAAATAGCTTTTCCCCCTTTTTAGCATCAGGGCCACTCTGTGTGAGGATCAGGCTCACACTGGTTTAGGGTGCGTAAGAAACTGAGTGGCAGCTACAGTTCTTTTGTCATCACTCTAACCTCTTTCCTCTCTTCCCTTTTTTCTGCTATTTCTTTAACTCGTTAGATAAATTTTACAAAACCAACTAATATCTGTGGGACAATTGAAGTCATTCAGTTTTAAAACGATCCTTTTTTCTTCTTTAAAATTATCTTGACTTGGCCCTTTCTCTTCCATATGGAAATAAGGAATGACAGGCTTGTGAATTTCTACAAATAACTTTTAGGATGTTCTTTCTGGAGTTGCATTGAATTTATAAAACTGTTTATTTTTCCATTTATGAAGGTGACATAGCTCTCTAATTACAACTCCTCTTATCCTTGTTAGTTAGGTTATGGAGTTTTCTCTGAAAAGACACGTTCCATCTTTTGTGAAATTTTCTCAAGTTGTATTTTAATGGTGTTATTGAAAATTAGTTTTTCTATAAATTTTATTTTCTAATTGTTGCTGGCATTAAGCAATCTATTTTTTTTAACCTCATATTTGGAAACCTTGCTAAATATTCTTGTTGGTTATCAGTTTAAAAATGAAAGAAGCCCAACCAAAAAGTTACTAGTCATTTCACTTTCTTTTTTGTTTTAATTTTATTTAAAGAGAAAAAACAAACAGAATAAAGGGTAGCAACAATATAGAATTCCAAGGAAAAAAGGAAAAGAACAACAACAACAAAAGAAAAACTAAGAGATTATTACTTGACAAATTACATACTGACTTCTTGGAAATAGTTGTTCAAATTACAAAGTTAAAACATGTAAAGTAGACATTCAAACAGTGAGACTGTTAACAGTTCTGCTCCACGATCTGACAAAAACAGCAATATGGTCATCCATCTTACCCACTCAGATATACGTGCAATTATATCAAAAGGGTAAAATTAAACACAAGAAAACAGAACAAAGCGGGTCATAAGAAAGAAATGTAAGAGACATAAATTTCAAAGCTAGACAATCGGAGATATTCACTCTCTATCGTATTGACTCTTGTTTTCTTCCAAATAGTTGTTCATATTTTCACACACAGGGAATTCACATGAAACAACATAGTGTGGAATTGATCTGAGCAGGACCAGGAGGGCATTTCAGGTCTTTAAGACCTGACAATAGGGAAGCCAAGAATGGCTGTCATAGTGTCTCTCATTTTCTTCAAAACAGCTGTCCGTACCTTCATGTGTGTTGAAATTAAACAAAACAAAACAAGCTAAAGTCACTTTGAACAAAGAATGATAGTTTTTTCTGGATTTCACATAATGACATTACAGAATCAACACTGGATACTATAGTGTCTCTTTTTCTTCAAAGTAGTTGTTCAACATGTGTTATATAGTTCGTTCTTGTAAATTCTTTATAAGCTCTACACATGCATGAGTTCTACGTGTATATCTATCCTTTCTGTGTTAGAGGGAAAAACAAAACAAAGCAAGACAAAACAAAACAATTTCTAGAAAAGCATGAAGCAAAAAAGTCATATAGAACCACAATACAAGGTGATCTACAATGGTTACCACGGTGTCTCAGCAGAGTATAGCAACTTAATAAAAATGAAGCATTGGAGACATTATAAGGCTTCAAAAGCAAGTAATAATCAAACCAGAGTGGGTATCTTAATGAATCTTGTCATCTTCAGTGTAGTTGCCTATACTCTTAGACATTATGCTATCAATCATAACAGATTTAAATAAAATCAGTCAATACAAAACAGCAATCTAACAAACCAGATTCAAATAAGATCAGTCATAATAGGACAGTATAAGTTATACAGGGTTTAAGATTAAGTTGATAGGAAATGAAGGATGATTACCATAATATGTCCTCTTATTTTTGGGATAGCTGACCTTGTCCTCAAGTCTAGTGTAAGTAGACAAACTGGAATAGCATGTAATCCATCTAAGCAGAGTGGTGAGAATAATGTAGATTTTAAATCTTGTTACCCAATTAACAATATCCTCTGCCTTCCTTTTTTAGATAATTCCTCCCCTTTCACTCCCATAGGGTGCACTGCTTATTTTGGGTCCCACTGCCTCCCTATATAGAGCCTCTCAATGGACCCTATCTCCTGATCTACTCTGCCTGTGTTTCTCTCTGTTAGTATTTCAAAGCCATCTATACTAGAGATTACAGCCAATCTTCTCTGCCTTATTTCTGCTATTCTGTTTTTCTGCCATTGGTTGTCTATTTTTCTGTTCCACTCCACTATCTTCCCCGTTCACTGAGGCCTCTCTGCCACTGTTCCTGAAATGCTGGTATCTTTCTCTCTGTCTCTAAAATTTCCTTCAGTATTTTTTGTAGGGTTGGATTGGTGGTCACAAATTCTCCTAGTTCCTCTTTGTCATGGAAGCATCTTGCTTCTCCATTAATTTCTGGAGAGAGTTTTGCAGGATACATCAATCTGGGCTGGAGATTGTTCTCCTTCAGGGTTTGAATTACTTTACTCCAAGCTCTTCTTGACCTGATGGTCTGTGTCGAGAAGTCTGCCGTGATTTTGATGGGTTTTCCTTTATAGGTGATCTGTTTCTTTTCTCTGATGGCTTTTAATATTCTGTTCTTATATTGAATTTCTGGGATCTTTATTATGTGTCTAGGTATAGCTCTCTTTTGGTTGTAGTTGGCTGGAGTTCTGTATGCTTCATACATCTGCATATCATTTCCTTTTGTCATGCTGGGGAAATTTTCCTTAATAATTTCTGTGAATAGCCTTTGTAATTCCTCTGTTTTGACTCCTGCTTCTTCATTCACATGCTTTATTTTTAAGTTATAGATCCTCTTGTTGTCCTCTAGCCTTCTAATTGTTACTGCCTGCTCCCTTGTTGTTATTTTTAAGAGATCTTCCCTTTCATGATCACACATTGCAAGCCTGTGTTCAATTTTTGATAGTCTATCTTTGGTTTCTTTCAGGCAGTTTTGCCAACTTTCTATGGAGTCTAGTTTCCTGGTTCTCTGTGAATCTGCTTCATGAATTCTAGAGTTTTTTTATATTCTTCATTGAACATTTCTCTCCTTTTGTGTTCCTCCATTCTTCTGTCTGTGTTTTCTTGAGAGATGCTTAGCCTTTCTTTTATTAATCTACTTATCTCTTGTTTAACTTGAATTAATATTTCAGTTTTGATCTCATTTATGAGGTCCCAAAGATATCTCTTTATGTCCACTGACGCTGTGTTTGATGTTTCATGTTTGCTGCCCTCAATCTCTTTTATATTTACCTCTCCTGGATCAATATTCTCAGGGTTGGGGGCTGAGGGCTTTTTCTTATATCTCCCTCTTGTCATGTTTTTTGTTCCTTCCATACAAGTGTATAGTGTAATTCCCAGCCCCTTTTCTTGTTGGTTAGGGCTCTTCTGGAGCACGTAGACTAGGGGCTTCTGCCCTCTGCCATCTGCTATCAGAGAGTGAAGTTCAAGCAAGGGCAGTGTGCGCTGGCTCCTCCCCTCCGGGCCAGTCGACCTTTGTGGGCCTTCACTGTGTCAGTGTGTGCTGCCCTCAGGGAACCAATAGATTTGTGATGACCCACTGGGTCCCAGCCCAGTCCAAGCAGATTCCACCAATCCGCTCTGCAAGGGGAGCAACCGACTGAAGCCGCTTCCATACAGAGCCAGGGCTTTCCTGCCCAACTCCAATATGTTGTCTAGTTGGTTGCCCCTTTCCTGCGGGAGGGTCCCATTCCCATTCCCATCACTCACCATGTGTTGATTCTGGTACCCAAGAACTACTGGGCTCCCCGACCTCTGACCTCAGCATGGTTGCAGCGAATTCATGGTGGGTTGCGTGCAGGGCCGATTCCGGGAGAGCCTCGTACGGGGCTGTTCAGCTCCATGCTCCGGCTGCTCAAGCAGGTCGCTTCGGTGTGGGTTCAGTCGCTCAAGTGGATCTTGGGCACGAATTCAGGTGGCTTGGCCAGAGTGCAGTGCTTGCTGATCTTCACTTCTCTAATGGTAGCTCTGGGACCTCGTATTTGAGCAGTTTCTTTCCCTTCAGTTTCTTCCTGGGTTGAGAGAGTCCATCTCCCTCTGTTTGCGTCTCTCCAGGGTGTTCTATTCTGGCATTTGAGCTGCCTCTCTCAGAGAGGATCCATATCCTGCTACCTACCAGTCCGCCATCTTTGGAAACTCCCCCTCACTTCACTTTCATGCTCTTCAGCTGTTGTAGCTTCCCGTTTTCCACAGCCTCCAGGTTCACAGACTCCAGTGTTTCTCCACAGTGTGGCTCTGGCAGACTTTCAGGACTTCACTCAGTGCGCTTCCCCTTTGTTCTGGCGGAACGAGGGTGGCTCACCACTCTGTGATCACTCACATAGCTTATTCAGCCTGACAGACCCTTACCCCTCACTTTTGTGTAAGGAAGGTTTATTACCTTATGCTGCCTTCTTACATGAAGCCTTGCTGGATTTTCCCAGTTTGAATCAATAAACCATTTTATTATGCTCCCTTAACCTCCACTAGTAAACTGGTAACAAAACTCAAACTCCTTGATGTTGTACCTTACTTTTTTAGGACACATAATGATAATCTAATGTTGATAGGCTTAGTATAAGTTGTTAGAGATGGTCGTTGATATAATATAGAGTTTAAAGGCATAAGCTTTGAAGTCAGACCAATCACTTTGTTGGTCTGGTGAGTTACTTATTCTTTTTTTTATTTTAAAAATAAAAAAACCAGAAAAATCAAGAAGCAAACAAAAATACAACAAAAGCAAAATAACAACAACAACAAACAATGAAGTAATGTAGGATTTCGTAATAAGATGATAGAAATTTAACAATGGCTGTTATATTGCATGTTGTTATCTTCAAAGTAGTTGCTCAGGTTACTAGATACAGGAATAAAACAAAACAAGAAAACAGAGCAAAACATTGGATTTCAAAAATAAGACAGAAGGAGATTCCCCACAGTTGCTATAATGTATACTGTTATCCTCCAAATCGATGCTCAGACTGCCAGTTTTAGGCCTGTGAAGTCAATCAAACAATACAAGCGTTAAGTTATTGCTTTAATATCAGTTGCTATCATGTAGGCCTGAGTTCCTCCGAATCAGCCACTTACTTACTGGGTGGGGCAGGTAGCATTGCTCTTGTCTCCCAGCCTCATGCCAGCTGGCTCTCAGGAGGGTGTGGGTTGTCGCCTTGATTCTCCTCCCAGCCCACATGCTGCACTGGCTCATGGGAAGGCATGGGTTGGCACCTTCTATCTAATCATTTTTGAAACTCAATTTCTTGCTCCAGAAAATGGGATTGCTGTAAGGGTGAAATGAGATGAAATATCTACCCTGATGACAGCCCCATGGTAATGGCTCAGTGAAGATTAGTGTGTATGACCACCTGCTAGGTGTTCAGTTGATGATTGTTGAACCTGCCCTCAGTTTACAGATGAAGACATTGAGAGAACAAAGAAAGAGACTTACTGAAGATTATATTTTTAGTTTAGGGATGATCTGTAATAATACTCTGTATCAAAGCAACAATAGATGGGAGTTCTTTGTCAACTTAAGGCACATGTAAGTCTGTCTTCTCTTTGGATTGAAACCTTTCAGAGAGCAGAGACATTTGATTCATTTTTTGTTTACCATTTGCTTTTAGTGGTACTGATTGCCTATGTAAGATTTTCAATAAATGCTAAATGCTATTCAATTTAAGCAAGTTCCCAGAAGAAACAAGAATAGATTAATAAAATCTTTTTAATCAGTAGTATAGGTGTTACTTTGCAAAATTTTACTAAGCTCTAAATATGACACATGTGCAAGTGACATTAATAAGGAAAAGTTTAATGTGAATATTTTTACACTTTTAAATGACAAAGCAACAGGCTACTTAATCAAGTTTTCTAGATAGAACAGAACTTTTATACACCGTTAAGCAAAAGGGATAACAAATTCAGACACGTATTTTTAGTATTTTTGTTGTTGCTGTTTGAGACAGGGTCTCACTATGTAGTTCAGGCTGGTCTTGAACTCATTATGGAGCCCAGGCTGTCTTTGAATTTACGATGATCCTCTTGCCTCAGCCTCCCAACTGCTGGGATTATGGGCATGTGCCACCATTTCCAGCCAGACACATATTTTCAACCTGTAACCTGTCATTGTATCGATAGCATTTATCACCAATTTAAAATTTGGTTACAAAGAGTATAAAATACTGTCTATGTAGAAGTAATGGAGTCTGACAAGTTGTTTCAACAAAGAATGAATTGTTTTTGTGACAGCAAACAATTGAGTCATGGGTAACAAGTCTGTTTTCCATAACGTAAGAAAGGGTGGATAGCTATGTTTTTCATCTCAAAATTTGTAGATACTCATTTAAATAGTTTACTTGGAAATTATAGAATGTCTATCCTGCATATTTAAGATTTTGAAAAATTTTGCATAAATTCAGCAAGGCATCCATAATTTAGTATAGGATAATAAACTAGATAGATAGAAGGGAGGTTAATTATTATTTTTAAATCATAGTGTTCTCTGAAAATTTATTTTTCTACTCAGAAATGACTCATTGCTTGCTTGTCTATTTTGCATGCAGGAATATAAAAGAAGAATTTGTGTTTGAATATTGCCTGTCACAGTCAAGACTATCAGTTGCTTTTACAAAATAGTGTTTCAAGAATGAAAGCACTACACAGGAAATAACATAAGGTTCTAATTCAGATGTATTTTTCCTACTAATTAACTTTACATTACAAGTTAAGAAATGTACACTTTTCTTTTCTGAACATAGAGGAGAAAAGTGAAAACGAAGTGGTCCGCTTGATGAATAACAAATATCTAATACCATTCTAGTTTTGCTAAACCAAGATCCAATTATCTCCCATATTTCTTGAGTTTTTACAAACTACTTATGAATGCAAATAGAATTAAAAGAAAAAAGAACCTAAAAAAAGAAAGGAAGGAATTAAAGAACAAAATAGAATTGCAATGCAGATAATGTTTAATGCCCAAATAATGTCTTTGTGCATAAAAACAAAAACAAAAACCAAACAAAAAACTGGTTCAAATGAAAATTTGATAAAATGCAACTTACAAGCTGTCCAGCTCAGTTTGTAAAGTGCTTGTTAAAATTATCATACAACAGCTTTTGCTCTCTAAGTAGAACTCCCAGAAAATATGCTTGGCATGGAAAAATGCAAATTGGGTTATGAGGTAATTTTATACTCTAGGGACAGATTTTTTTTCATTTCACATTTTAGAAAAGGCTCATTGTTATTTATGAAGCAGAACAAGCCCCAAAGCCAATCCATTTTTAGCCTCATTGTCACTTTCTGTATTCCAAATACCACTAAATTCCCCAAAGAGTAGGCTAATTCTTGCCTTGCAGAGCCTTAAAACTTGCTTGGGGTATTACTGCCTTAAATGACAGCACTTTATTTAAAATAATTCTTATTCTCCATGACAAGCATTCAAACACCTTATTTTGGTGTGGCCATACTTTGGTGAAAGTGAAGTAGTCTCATTTCTTACTTTTTGTGATTGAATTTTGTTTCTTTGAGTATCTTGGTCTTACAGTAATGGAAGTTGCTAAAATACTCCAGAGTACAAGCTTAGAAGGCAATTATGGTATTTACCATATTACATGTATATGTTGCACTCTCAAAATTTAATTTTCAAGTGCATTTAGTCAAAGAGATGATTAAGTAGTACATCCTATTTTGCAATGCCTAGACATTATAGCTAATTAATATTTTAAATGTGAAATTGATAAAAGTTTGTTTAAAATCAAACACCAAAAACAATCACCCTCGCCCTTGTCTGACTCTGAAGTTGTGTGAGACAGAGTGCTGTTTTAGCTCATGAGAGTGTGTCTTGCCTGCAGGTTCCAGGGTGCAGCAGAGCCCGTGTGTTGAAGCTATGAGCCTTTCCATCTCAGCATATGAACCCTGGCAGTCAGAGCTTCAAGGTACCAACGATGGGTCAGCTCCTGAGTCAGCTCCTGTCGGAGAGTGTTCAGGGATGGGTTGGCTGTGCCCAGAGGCCATTCGGGTATTCCATGTTCCAGTCCAGAGAGCCACTTAAGGAGTCCCTTAAGTGTGAGTTTCCTCTTTTCATCACTGCTTGGTTCCCGTGACCCGCAAAGTGTTTAGAAAGTGAAACCCCTTTGTAAGTGTAGGAGTGGAACACAAACTGCAGTTCCTCTTCTTATTCTAGCCAATCCATGTAGAGAAAATATCTGTGAAAACTGTCCAAGGGGAAAGCTTCTGAGATGATACAAGATTATAAACTGGAAAGTAGTGAGAATTTTTAAATAGCAGGTTTCAATTCAACTCTTATTTCTGCATGCTACTTCTGTTTAAGAAAGGATTAAAGATCATTGAGGGAGAATATCTAAAAGGGGCGATCAAATATAGTGAATGCTAAAAAATGTATTACAGTAAAGGGCACATTGCCATTAATCCCCTTCAGAATGATCCCTTTCACTGTGAACACACTTATCCCATGATTCTTGCCACTTTCCGAAGCTGTTCTGGAAGTCTTCTTTCATGAATGTCTTCAGGGAGCAGGAAAAAAATACAGTGAATGGTGCTGCTGTGTGCTATTTAGCGAGAAGGCTGGCTTGGGACACTGTTACAGTGTGTTCCCACATAGCTTGGTGGCTCTTCCCCAAAGTCAAAAGGACCATGAAATGTAAACGTGCTGAATCGATTCAGGTCACTGAAGCAGTAGTGACAGTGCAACTAAACAGGTAGGAAACAGGACTTCCAGAAGTGCTTCAGAAAGTGGCTGCCACCGTGGGATGAGTGTACCAAGAGGAATGCTTTGAGAGGGATTAGTAGCCATGTTTTTAGTAAGTTTTTAAGTAAGCTTAGTAGTAAGTTTTTAAAAATTTAAAATCCTCATACTTTGCAGCCACATTACATAATTTTTCAGAGTTTTTCACAGGTTAGTAATTTGGTGGAGACAGTGGTTTACATCCTTACTATTCTTTTTTCCTGCTGCCTTTGGTAAGATAAATGCACTTAAGGCAGTTCTAAAGTAGCTGACTTTTTATGAAAAAAGCATTTACCCTTTTGCTAGGTGCTAACCTTAGCACCCTGAAGCCTTTCTGGGCTAGTTCACCCAGTGGGACATTTTCGTCTTCTGATCAAGAACATTTTTCTTGCAGTATTTAGCTATTGTTAGACTTCTTTCAAAATACAGAAACAAGTTTTCGTCTACTGCAAGGTGTCTGGATTCATTGTTTGTATAACAATTAATTCAATGGCATAGTTTAGAAGTTAAGAAAATTCAAGTGTATACTCAAACTTTCACAGACAGAGGAGTCCACGCCTAGGCAATTTGGAGCAATGACTGTTCCTGAATAAGTCTCTGTCTTCTTGTGTTCCTCTGGAGAGATAAACTTGCCACCTATATGACAAAATAAACTCTTAGAATTTACCAAAACTGGTAAAATTTTCAATTAGGAGATAATTGCCTACTTCTGATAGAGCACTGATAGAGCTGAAGATATACTTACGGGTTGTGTCAGTTTCTAGGGCTAGTGTAACAAATTACCATTACCTGTGTAGCTTCAGACCACAGAATTGTGTTCTTTCACAGTTCTGGTGGCCAGAAGCCCCAAACCAAAGTACTGATACATCTGTACTTGCCCTGGAGGCTGTAGGGACGAATTCTGTTTTTCTTTTTGTATCTGGGGCAGTTCTCAGTTCTTGGCTGCCACATCACATTAGTCTCTGTTACTTCAATCTTATTTCACTTTTTCTCTTCTTTGTTATGTGAATGTTTGCCTTTGAATTTAGGGCCCATTTGAGTAGTCTGAGAATCCCTTAACTGTACATGAAAAAATTTCTGTTTCCAAATAAACTACCATCTCTGGCTTCCAGGGTTTAGGTTTGGACATTTTTGTGGGGAGCTGCCATTAAATTTGCTGCAGGAATTTTATCCTAGGGAATACAGACTTTACAGATTGACACCGATCTACTCCCTCTGGAAGGGGAAAAACATACCAGAACCTGTATGTCTTAGTTCCCATCTTTAACAGCCACCTCTCAGAGTCAGTGGTGGAGCAAGCAAATTTAGCACATCAGGCAATTTAATGTCCACGTAAAAGTTGCTAGGTGCTATTCCTTCAAATAGGTGTTTCTAGCACCCCAGTTTTGACTGGTTCCAGGGACGTATGTCTTCTTCTGCCCCATCCCCTTCTCATCAACTGTGCCCAAAGCCATTCCCATCCTGCTGAAAGCTTTATCCTGTGCTGTGGGTGCATTGAGGAAAGGAGTTATTGATCTCTTAAACTTTAGAATCCTGCCCCAAGACAGAGGAATCCAGCTTCTGTACCCATACACTAACCTAGGAGACATGCTTCCTGAAGATAATAATTCCTTGTTGTGGGTGTTGCTGTAGTTTGGATCTTGAATGTTGCCCAAAGGCCCTGTGTTCAATATTTGGTCCTTGGGATGGCATGGTTGGATAGTGGTAGAACTTTTTAGAGGTAGAGCCTTATTGGAGGTTCTTAGGTCACAGGCATCTTTCTCTGGAAGACACTAGGGAAATCCCAACCCTTTCTCCTTCCATTTTTATTGCCTGTCCTTATGGTGAACAGTTTCATTCCACCACATGTTTCCACCAGAATGTGATGCCTTGCCACAAGCCCAAAGCTGTGGGGCTACCTGATGATAGACCAGAACCTTCCAACTGTCAACCAAAATAAACCTTTTCTCTTTATAAATTGGTCATCTCAGATATTTTGTTATGGTGCTAGAAGACTAACACAGGTTTCTTTAGAGCAATAAAGTTCTAGGGCCAATGATATATGTTAGGACAGCAGATTTATAATTGCATAAAAACTATTTTATATCAAGTAAATATCATTGCAGCACAGGATCAATATTTCTGATATCCTTGCTTAGTGTTATTCTGTCGGAATGACTAGAAACTATCATTTATATAGAGATGTGTTCTATTTTGATAATGTTAGAAAGCAGATAATGGCTTTGGAACATCAAGATTAATGTCCACAGGGTCAACATTTACCCTCTAGTCAATATAATATTAAATTCACTCTACCTGAAGTACAGTCTCCCTGAAGGGAGAATGAATTTCTGCTTTTGGTCAACAATTTATTATAGGAAGTTCTATGTCTGTTACATTCATTTATTATACTTCCTTTTAAATTGAAGAATATAGCAAATATACAGAAAACTGTGTTCATAAGTGCACAACACAGTGAATTAGTAGAAAGTAAACACAGCTGAGTAATTACCATCCAGGTCAAGAAAAATAACATTGCCAGCCTCACTTTCTCAGGAAGGACCCTCAGAGGTCCCTTCTCTATCACAACCCTGACCCTCTTCACCAAAGTAGCTGCTACCTTGACAGCTGACTTAATTAGTTTTGCTTGTTTTGGAATTTTATGTTGCATATATTCCGTAAGCCTTTTTAATCAAAGCATCTGGAAACTATTCCTCTTGTGATATCCCATCTCAGAGATAGAATAATTGTTTCTTTGTAGGTGTCTGTCGGAAAGATGAATAAGCTTTCCCCATATGTCATTGTCGTAAGAACTTATTTGTAATCTATGTGAAAAGTCAGTGTGAAGGGTAACATTATGGCCTTGTGACCTAACACACTCGAACAAATGAAGTTATTAAAAAATAAAGATAAAAGAGCACTGAAATTTTCATTTTGTGAATTATCTGGTTCTCCTTGGTTTATTCTTTTGTGATAGTATGGCTTTAGCCTTTGGGATACAATAACATTTTCTTGGTTATTTGAAATGTGCCTCTTTCTTCTTGCTTCTTTCTTGTTTGTATTTCTCTAACACAATATCTCAGTATTTAATAGCTAAGAAATACTTTAAAGCCAAAACATGTAAAGAAACTTGTATTTGATGATATATTTCTAAAATTGTGATTGATCTCAATTTCCACTAACACATATGAGTATTATATTTGCACAATTCTAGGAGAGGAAATCAAGTGGGAGACATCATAAGGAAAAGGAAAGAGCACATTGAATGTGCAGTCAGGTGTAAGGTACAGCTCAGTTTCAGAAATGTTAAAATGGGTGTGGGTGTTGCATCTGAGAATTCAGGAATCTTACTGATGTCTTTTGTTGAAGATTTGGGCCAGAAATGACTTGATATCTTGTGGGGTTTTTTTTTTTTTTTTTTTGGTACCAGGGATCGAACTCAAGACCTTGCGCTTGCCAGGCAGGCGCTTAAGCCACTGAGCTAAATCCCCAGCCTTGTTTTTGTTTTTTAACTCAGGAAGTCACTCTGGAAATTTTAGTGTGCATCAACTGTCACTGGAAGTAGGAAAGTTACTTTTTCAAAATAGTGGGGACATTTGTGTATCATGTCATTTCAGAAGTTCTGCAAAAACTGTACAGTCCCTTACATGTTTGTACACTGTCTGTTCTTCCTACCATTTTAAGAATTCCATAGTGTGAGTTAGTCCTTTGAGTATTATGGTATTTTTCCAAGTGTCTGGGAATGGAAACTGGCTCCCTGGTTTCTCCTCTAGCTTTTTTTTAGTTTATTTGCATGGCTTAATTATATATGTTAGTTAATTGTCAGTATTAAAAGCACAGATCCTGACTTCAAGGGAAGTGCAGGACCAATACCTTTTAATTTCCCAACTGTGATCTCAGTTTACTGAGAAAAGAAAACGCCCTCAATGTCTGAGAGTGCTAGATTAACCTAGTGGGCATTTCCTCAGCGTAGAAGAAACCCATCTAGCTGAGTAAGACTTTATTCTGTGTCTAAGTTTGAATACTGTCTCTTTTGCATGAGGTTTAAGGGGGTGATTAGTAAATTTCATTTACTTAAGGTTTCTGGCAAATGGATGTATCTAATGTGGTGCCATTTGCCATATATGTCAAACATCTGAACTGTAACTTTTTTTCTTTAAATCAACCTTAGTTTTTGAAATGTTATTTAAGGAAAGATTTTGTATCACTTACATAATAGAAAACCACTGTTACTTTCCATAAACAAAAGATAAATATGTACCTTTAAAATCATCTCCTACTTTGAGAAATGACTTAGAAGAATGACTTTGGGATTTGGAATCAGAATAGAACTGTCATTTCACCTAAGCTACTTCAAAGTTCTCTGGTTTTGGAAAAATCACTTAACTTCTTTGGCTCCTTGTATTTTCATCAAAAAAAGAAAATGGAGGATGATAAATCCTACTGCAAAAGGTTATCATGGAGATTTGTGATAATACTTATAATCTCGGTAGTTTTGCTTTTCCAAGTGACATTGGATAATCAGGCTGAAAAGGAAAATGGATAGTTTCTGTTATTTTTAAGAGTAAAGTCAAAACAAATATAGCACACACGGTGTGTGGGGGGGCTTACCTCAAGTGTAAATGGCCCTTTGGTGGTAGTGGTTCCCAAATCCCTTTACTGAGAAGGTTGCATTGACTATGCTGTGATTGATTAACAGTGTCTGCTCCAAGCATGGGAGGAAGAAATGCTGATGCTGTGTATTTGCCCCACTTAACTCCTGTTTACCTCCTAGGAAATCAGCTCTCATTCAGCATATACTTTCTTTTCAAAGAAGCCCCCAAAGTTAACTCAAATAAAGCATACTTAATCTTTTTCTATCCTGAAATGGTCTCCTACAGTGCAACTTTCTTAGGGTCTTGTTCTGTCACCACTTTCTCACTCCCCTGAAAAGACTCACTTTCCAGTCCAGGGAATTCTTTAGCAAGGGAAGATAGCAAGGAGACCTCCTGTGACTGCGTGTACAGTTCTATCATGTTCCTTGCTCTGTGTCCTCATGAGCGCTGTCCTCATGAGCAAGCTGGAGTGAAGGTCTGTGCTCCAGTTGGTGTGAAAGTTTCCCTGACAGC
Source organism: Dolichotis patagonum (assembly GCA_004027295.1). Lineage (NCBI taxonomy): Eukaryota > Metazoa > Chordata > Mammalia > Rodentia > Caviidae > Dolichotis > Dolichotis patagonum. The sequence goes on from PVJX010030903.1 coordinate 19,872, forward strand.
TTGCTGAATGCCAATTTAGTCGGCTCCACAAATAGTTGTAGCAAAGCTCCACAAATAGTTGTAGCAATGGAAAGTGCTACCGATAATGACATAGTAGGAAAATTATGGTATAGGAAAGACTATTGATTACATTTCCCTTTTTTTCTTGCTCACATTCTGAAATGAGCCAATAAACAAATCATTAATACACAAGCAAAATTATTCTTCTGAGGTTTAATGCTTTGTCCTAATAGGAAAAGAATACTGTAAAAGGAAACTTCACAAGGAATGCTTTGTGGAACTTAACTTTTAAATGACCTTTGATGCCAATAGATTCTAAACGGTGACATCAACATTTATAATAATTGTCCATTATTGTTTAATATGATAGGTTAATTGTTGCTTCAGGGAGTTTGGATTTGTCCACTTCCAAGAAGTGAAGAAAATGCTTATTAGTTCTCATTACTTCTCTTTAGAAATTGCATTGCTCTTATTATGCACGAACTACTCCTTAGTAACTTTTATTACTATCCTATAATTTGACTGGCTTCTCTTGAAATCGAGGGTACTGGAAAGTTGCTCAGGATACAGATATCATGCTGATGGGATCAATTAAAATGAATTGTAGCCCAGGGAAAGGTGCTTCGTGAAGCATTACAATGTGACAGGATAATTTAGAAATAATTCCTTATTTTGGGACTGCATTTCATAATCTTGCTCACCCAGATATTTGTGACAGTCACGTTATGGACTGATATAAAGGATGACATAGAAAAGACAAACATGCTGTTAAAGACATTGATGTTTATTGATGAGTCCTTCAGCATTTAAAAGGCCTTTCAAAAAAGGTATGTTCTCTTATAAATGACTAGACCTTCCATTCAGATGGCATCTGAAAACTTTTTTTTTTTTTGGATACTGGGAATTGAACCCAGGGCTTTGTCCAGCCCCATTTTTTATTTTATTTTATTTTACTTACTTATTTTATTTTTTGGTACCGGGGATCAAACTTACAACCTTGCGCTTGCCAGACAGGCGTTTGTGCCACCAAGCTATATTCCCAGCCCCCCACTTTTTGTTTTAAGACAGTATCTTGCTAAGTTACTAAGCTGCCCAAGTTAGGCTCAAACCCATGTTCCTCCTGCCTCTGCCTTTCATAGTGCCACCACACCCAGCTTTAAAGCTTTCAAGTTCTTCTGTGCTTCCTCCTTACTGTATTTTTCATTCTCTTACTCCCATACCCATTAGACTTCATAGAGTCTGCAGGCAGTAGCATTTGAAATGACCCCAAACCCCCAAACTTTGACTAGTGGTCAACATTAGGATGTGTACGAGACTGTTCTTTCTTATCTTTGAGTGTCTGAGCTGTATAATTCTTGTGATAGTATTTGGGCATATGAATATAGTAATTATATAAAAACCTTTTAATATGGTGAGGAATTTAACTGACTTTTGAATTTTTCTTACTTAAATTGAGCTTTCATCCCAAATCTCCTTTACTCAGATATTTTCAAGGGTTGCCTTTTTGACGGTTGAGGAACAGCAGAGCTCCTGCCTAGCTTTCCCTGCATCACTCTACTGTCTTATCAGTCTGTTCTCTAGTCTCACAGTGCATCTTCTCCTCCCTCTGTTCCCCTTCTTGCCTTCTCCCATGATCTACATTCCATCCACCTAATCCCCATGTTTCATTTTTCTTTTTCTGCTGCTCCAAGACAGAAAGAGTTGTTCAAGATCTGTTTCTTCTCCAGGGTCCAAGTTAGTCTACATGCTACTGAAGTTCCCTGGCCTTGGAAATACAGTTTTTTTTTTTTTT
>PVJX010030904.1:0-10266 GCA_004027295.1 Dolichotis patagonum
TTCCACTGATCCTCGGGTCTGTTTCTATTCCAGTACCATACTGACTTTATCACTGTAGCTTTGTAGTATAATTTTAAGTCAGGGATTGTGATGCCTCCTGCCTTGCCTTTGTTGCTTAGAATTGCCTTTGCTATTCTAGGTCTCTTCTGGTTCCAGATGAATTTTAGGAGTGATTTCTCTAGATCTATGAGGTATGTTATTGGTATTTTCAATGGGATGGCATTGAATCTGTATAGTAATTTTGGGAGAATGGCCATTTTTACAATGTTTGTTCATCCTGTCCAAGAACAGGGTATGTCTTTCCATTTTCTGAGGTCCTCTTCGATTTCCTTTTTCAGGGTATTATAATTTTCCCTGTATGCACTTTTACTTCTTTGTGAGATTAGTTGCTAAGTATTTCATTTTTTTGGATGCTAGTGGAAAGGGTGTAGTTTCCCTTATTTCTCTCTCAGTACTTTTTTTGTTAGTGTATAGAAATGATATTGATTTTTGTGTATTGACTTTGTATCCGGCTACCTTGCTGAATTTGTTAATTATATCTAGGAGTCTTTCAATAGACTTTTGGGGGTCTTCTATGTAAAGTATCATGTCATCTGCAAATAATGAAAATTTAACTTCCATTTTTCCTATCTTTACTCCTTTTGTTTCTCTTTCCTGTCTTATTGCTCTGGCTAGTATTTCCACTACTATGTTGAATAGCAGTGGTGATAATGGACATCCTTGTCTTGTGCCTGATTTTAAGGTAAAGGCTTTCAGTTTTTGACCATTCAATATGATGCTGGCTGTTTGTTTGTTATAGATGGCCTTTACCCTGTTGAGATAAAAACACTCTATTCCAATTCTCTGTAAGGTTCTTATAATGAATGAGTGTTGGACTTTGTCAAAAGCTTTTTCTGCATCCATAGAGATGATCATATGGTTCTTCCTTTTGGCTCTATTGATATGCTGGATTACATTTATTGTTTTGCGTATGTTGAATCATCGCTGCATCCCTGGGATGAAACTTACTTGGTCATGGTGTATAATCTTGATGATTTGCTGCATCCTGTTTGCCAATATTTTATTGAGAATTTTTGCATCTATGTGCATCATGGAGATTGGCCTATAGTTTTCTTTTTTCATTGAGTCTTTCTCTGGTTTTGGTACTAGAGTGATATTTACTTCCAGGAATTATTTAGGCATAATTTCTTCCCTTTCAATTTCATTGAAGAGTTTCAGGAGTGTTGGAATTAAGTCTTCTTTATATTTCGTGTAGAATTCTGCAGTGAATCCATTTAGGCCTGGACTCTTCTTTGTAGGCAAGGACTTAATTACATTTTCAGTTTCAGTAATAGAAATTGGGTTATTTAGCAGTTTTACATCTTCCTGATCCTGCTTTGGTAGTTCATATGTATCTAGGAATTCGTCTATTTCTTCAGTGTTATTGATCCTATGAGAGTAGAGGTTTTCAAAGTAGTTGTTGATGATCTTCTGTATTTCCACTGAGTCTGTAGTAATTTCTCCTTTTTCATTTCTTATTGCATGAATTTCAGTTTTTTTCTTTCCTTTTTTAATAAGGTTGGCCAGGGGCTTATAAATTTTATTTATTCTTTCAAAGAACCAACTCTTTGATTCATTGATCCTTTGTACTGCTTTCTTAGTCTCTATTGCATAAATTTCTGCTCTAATATTTATAATTTCCTCCCTTCTTTTGGCGTTGGTCTTGGCTTGCTCTTCTTTTTCTAGATGGTTGAGTTGTACCATCAGCTTGCTTATTTGTGTTTGTTCTGTCTTCTTGATGTGGGAACTCAATGCAATAAATTTTCCTCTGAGGACTGCTTTCATTGCATCCCACAAAGTCCGGTAAGTTGTGTCTGTATTTTCATTTACTTGTAGATATTGTTTAGTTTCTTCTTTAATGTCCTCTGTGACCCACTGATTGCTCAGGAGTGTATTATTGAGTTTCCATGTGTTTGTAGGTTTTTTCAATTTCTTTTATCATTAATTTTTAATTTCACAGCACTATGATCCGATAACATGGAGGGGATAATTTCATTTCTTTTGCATTTACTTAAATATGTTCTGTGGGCTAGTATATGGTCTATTTTAGAGAATGTCCCATGTACTGCTGAGAAGAAGGTGTATTCTGATGTTGTTGGATGGAACACTCTGTATATATCTATCAAGTTCATTTGTTCACAGGGGTGATTCAGTTCTGTTATATCTTTGCTGATTTTCTGTCGAGTTGATCTGTCCCTTTGGGTCAATGCTGTGTTAAAGTCTCCTGTTATAATTGTATTATTGCTTATTTGATTTTTCGTTTCTGTTAGTATTTGCTTTATATAGTTGGGTGCTCTCTAATTTGGTGCATATATATTTAAGATCGTTATCTCTTCCTCTTGAAGTTTTCACCTAACTAGTATGTAGTGACCTTCTTTATCTCTTTGGATCATTCTTTATTTGAAATTCACATTGTCTGCAAATAGGATTGCCACTCCTGATTTTTTTTTTGTTTCCTGTTGCATGAAGTATTGTTTTCCATCCCTTGACTTTTAGTCTATTAGTTTCCTTTTGTGTTAGATGGGTTTCTTGCAGACAGCTTATGGTTGGATGTTATTTCTTGATCCATTCTGCAGTCTGTTTCATTTGACTGGTGAGTTGAGGCCATTTACATTAATGGTTGTAACTGTTATATATTGGTTTATTATTGACATGTTATCTTTCTGCTGTTTTGTCTTTAGCTTTCATTTCAGTTTAATTGTCTGCCTTGCTTGGTGGTTTTCTCCCATATGTATCTAGAATGTCTTTCAGTATACTTTGTAGGTTTGGTTTAGTGTTCATGAAGTTCTTCAGATGTTCTTTGTCATGGAAGTATCTTATTTCTCCATCCATTTTAAAGGACAGTTTTTCAGGGTGTGTCAGTCTGAGTTGGAAGTGGTTTTCCTTTAGGATCTGAAAGACTTCACTCCATGCTCTTCTTGATTTCATTGTTTGTGTTGAGAAGTCTGCCGTGATTCTGATAGGTTTTCCTTTATAGGTGATCTTTCTTTTCTCTGTGACAGTTTTTAGTATTCTATTCTTATGTTGGATTTCTGGGATGGTGATTATGATGTGTCTGGGTGTAGTTTTATTTTGGTTATGGCTGTTTGCATTTCTATATGCTTCACTTATCCAGATGTCAGTTTCTCTTCTGATGTTTGGGAAGTTTTCAGCTATTACTTCTGTAAATATCCTCTTGATATCATTTGGGCTGTCCCCTTATTTTTCATTTAACCCTATTAATCTTTTGTTATTTTTCTGTGCATCATCTTGCAGGTGTTGAATTGTTATTTCCTGATTCTTTGTTATTTTTAAAAGATCTTTTCTGTCCTGCTCACTGGCTGCAATCTTATCTTTGAGGTCTGAAATTCTATCTTCCCTTTCATTGAGGTGGTTTTTACAGCTTTCAATAGAATATTTGATTTCCTGTATGTCTCTTTGAATCTGCTTTATGCATTCTGTTTGTTTCTTATATTGTTCTTGGAGGGATTCTATCTGTTTGCTTTGTTCCTCTAATTTTTTAGCTGTGTTTTCACTAGATGCATTCACTATTTCTTTCACTATTTTTATCAATTCTTCTTTTACCTGGGCCAGTATTTCTCGTTTGAATTTCTCCATACCTTTCCCTATTTGCATATTTATTTCATTTGATATCATTTCAGACATTTCAGGTGTATGGGTTCTTTTTTCTTTTATGTACACAGCCTCTAAGCTTTCTTGGTGATGGCTAGGGCTTTGGGCCTGCGTGTTGGTCTTTCCTTTTGTCATTTTTCTATATTTCCTTACTTTGAGCGGTGTTCCAAAGCTTTCTCTGCATGTGTGGCGAATTACCTCTTACAACCTCAGTTTCTGGAGGGGCAGTGGCTCCCCCACAGGCTCTTCGCTTCCTCACAGGGTCCTAACTCCCCTCTGTGGGCTCCTGGCTCCCTAAGTTGTAAGGCAAATCCTGGGTGTGGCCATCCTGGGGCCTGAGGTATCTCAGGCAGGCCAGGCCCCCATGCTTTGTCCCAGGCAGGTCTCCATGAGGTTCCCTGCGAGTGAAAGGCCTACAGGTCCCAAAGAGGCCAGAATGTTGGTTTCTGAAAAGTTCCCGGTCCCAAACAGACCTGGCCAAGATGCCAGTCTCCACAATATTCCCAATCCAAACAGCCTGGGCCACTCTGCAGGTTCGAGGGTTTCGAGTCCCAAAGAGACAGGCCGAGATGCTGCTTTGTGGGAGATTTCCTGGGGGTGAAGGGCTGGGCTATGGGCTCAGACAGACCTGTCACAAATGCTGGTCTCCAGGCAGTTCCCTGAGGATGAAGGGCAGGCCTACCAGTCCCAAACAATTGCACCAAGATGCAGGTCTGCACAGACTTTCGATCCAAACAGCGCAGGCCACTCTACGGGTCCGAGAGCCTCGGGTCCCAAAGAGACAGGCTGCGATGCTGCTTTCTAGGAGACTTCCTGGGGGTGAAGGGCGGGGCTATGGGCCCAAACAGACCTGGCCCAGATGATGGTCTCCAGGCAGTTCCCTGTGGATGAAGGGTGGGCCTACCAGTCCCAAACAGTCACACCGAGCTGGAGGTCTGCGCAGACTTTCGATCCAAACAGCCCTGGCCACTCTGTGGGTCTGAGAGGCTTGGGTCCCCAAAATAGTCTTTTAAAGTTGCAACTTCATTCGAAATCAAGAATTTTTGCCTCAGCCTCCCAGGTCTGCCTCAACATGCCCAGCTTTTCAATTGATTTTTTGGACTCTTAAAAAAACATTATATTGAAAATATCTCCCAATGAATATTGAACTTTTCTTTATAGTTCTGTATTTTCAAAAATTCATAAAATATTTTCCTATATAAACCTCTTCAACAGTTTCTTTTTATTGATAATTTGCTATATTTTCTTTTGTAAATCATAGAAAGAATGTCAAATTTACTATGTTCTTCTCCCTTCATTGATATTATTGTCTTTTCACAGAAGTAGTGCTCTCACTTATATTTCATAGTTTGAATTTGGTTAAGGATTTCCTCTTTGCTTCTTGTAATGAAATCATCAGCTGTGGGCAATGTAATCTAGCCTTTCTTTCTCTTTTATAGACTATTACTGAGTACAAGTTTGGAGCATATAAAGCATACATTCACTGTAGGGAATTAGTATGTATATGAAACACATTTTCATTTATTTCCCCTTCCCTCCACTCCTTTTTAATTGTGCCAGGGTCCAATATATTTAGTTATCTTATAAACATTTACATATAATATAGTGTATACACATTGACAACCAGACTATTAGTTTGAAAACCATATAAAACATGGAAAACTATACAAAATAAAGGAATACTTTTTGATATATTCTTCTTTGCTGAATTACATTAAATTTATGTGTCACACTTTTTCCATATTCATTATTTTTATTTTTTCCTATAGGGAGTTTTTCATATAAGAGAAACTATGCAACTTTTATCTTCATGTCAGATTTACTTCACTTAATATTACAGTCCCAAGGTGCATCTATTTTCCTATAAATGACTCAAGTTTGCCCTTCTTTGTGGCAAGGTAGTACTCCCTTGTGTGTAAATATGACATTCTCTTTAGGTTTCCTTTTAACTCAAGTGGCTGTCTCACCTTTCATTTTCTCTGAAGGAGTTCAAGTAAATCAATGTGAGGTGCTGTTGAATGTGTTGCTCTTTCATCACTGATATATTTGTTTTTGCTTTTGAGTCCTCATAGCATTTATTTTTATTATGTTTTATTCCTCCGAGCTAGGTGTATGTCTAATACATACTGATTCTAAATGGATTTACAGATCCATTATTTCCATTATATCCAAATACCAAATTAGGTACAGTTTTGCATGCATGTAATCATAGCTCACAGTTTGTGGTCAGAAGAATGCGGAATGCAAATGCAAGCCCAGCCAGGACAGTTTAACACTCAGAAAGCATATGTTTGCAAAAAAATTTAAAAAGGGCTAATGACCTATTTCAGCTTAAGGCCTCTGTTTTCATTTCTGATAATGAAAAATACATTGTACTCTCCTGTTAGTTTCTTAATAGGAAGTGAATATATGCAATAGAATTTAAGTACATTTTCTATAAAATTCACATGAGCTTGCTGTAAATATTCAAAACAAATTGAACAAAGAACTAACTTAAATGAGTCATTACAAATATTAATAAATTTTTTCAAATATTCTTGTATTTCTATAAGGAGAAAATGCACTTATTTAAATGGAAAGCTGATATCAGGAAAGTTATGAAAGATATTTAATATTAATATTATTATTTGAAAGTAACTAAAACAAAATCTCTCCACATTCTGTGTATGCAACAGGACACTTAGTGTTTGATACTGCATTCTTCTTGATTTGGTCACTACATTATGCAAAGAAATATCCATCTATAGCATTGTGTCACAGAGATCTATCCAATTAGTATTTGATAACTAAAGAAGAAATATAAAGGTAAACAACGCAAAAATCCTAATGAAAAACGTAGGTCTCACATAAAAGAAATGTTATTGAGTCACAATGAGAGTGGATGGAGGGCAGGCATACAAGCTCACTCTCTTTCCAGCAAAAATTGCACAGGAGGGCTGGAGAGGTAGCTCAGTGGCTTAAATGACTGCCTGGCAAGCATGAAGTTGTGAGTTCAATCCCCAGTACCAAAAAATAAATAAAAGAAAAGAATTGCACAGGAAACTGCTGCAAACCAATCCTATACTACTTGTGTTAAGAAAAGTAGTACAAGCTTTCCAATGGGGAGTTATCTCCTCTCCATATTTTGGAATGAAATGTCTTTTGTATTACCTTCATGCATATAATATTATATTTATTTTTTCTAGCATCGGAAAAATAATATTAAGATCTATGCAGTCAACTGCAAGAGAACTCAAAGCACAAGCTCTCCCTTGTGTTCTTTAGTGGAGGCATGAAGAATGCTAACTCCTGCCATCACCAGTGTGTATTTTTCACTGGAACACTGCACACAAGTAAGCCTTCCCTGAGCCTTATATCCAGGGGGTTTTGTTCTTGTGATGTCAGTGGTTTTGTCTGTTTTGACAGTCTTGATCAGGTAGAAATTTGAAATAAACATATGTTTGATGTGAATATTTGTTGAACTAATCTAAAGCCTTTAGCTGTCAGCCTTCAGAATATTTATTTTCTTTTTACATGTTAGTACATTTTTTGGATAAATACTCTTAAGAAGCTGAGACTCAAAGAGCACTTTGTGTATGATCAAAATTATTTAATATCATTCTGGTCTTCCAAAGTGGTAAAATAAATATTCAATAAAATAGCAAGAAAAAGAAAAAATTGACTGAAGAAGCACACATTCGTATTTCATAATGGAAAAATTATTCATATTACAAATCCATAAAAAATATTCAATAAAGGAAGACCTCTACCAAAAAGTGGGTGAGCCAACTAAAATATAAATACATGAGAGATGTCAAAATTTCCAATTTAAAATTAAACATTTTTATGAAAATTGATATTGCATAGCAACCATTAAGAGATTTATACTGTTGTGAATTAGGAAGAAAATATTCAAATGGGAAGGGGAAATAGTAAGGAGGACTGACAATGGAAGGAAAGGAAAAGAAACAAATGAGAAAGTAAAGATGAAATTGAAACAATTTTTGTAAATAAGAACGGGAAGGGGAATTGACAGAGGGGAGAGGAATAGGAGAAAAAAGGAATCAGCATACTATTGTACAAGTACATATTCTCTATGGTGAATGTGATCATTATGTATATCTCAAATTTACCAACAATACTTATGAAATATTTTCATGGAAGAATATATAATAAAAATATTATGTTCTAGAAAATATGTAAAAGCATCAAAGAAAATAGTTCATATCCGTTAACACTCATCCAAAAGTTTTGTCAAAGTTGCCATGACTCTAATTAAATATAACATGAAGGGACGTTTTTGCAAGAAAAAAGTAAAGACTTTAAAAGTGTGATATTTCGAATACTTTCAAATTATACCTTTAGAATAATCATGAAACGATAATTGCTAAAAATAAACAATATGTTTAAACTTTTATAGAAACTGAGGACAACATGGAAAAGTAGTAGTGCCACAAAAAAGGAAAAAATATAGAAATGGGCTATGTGTAACTTTGATTGATTTATACATGTCTATACATATATACTACTCATATTAACGAGTTCACATTAGCAATCATTGGTCAATATTAAATTATTTTTATATTTAAAGAGAATTGTGAAAAGTGTTTATTACAAAAACATTGAAGATACACTAAAGAATTTCTTAATATAGATTTATCTATACAGTTATACACTGTAATGCATGAAAAGTTAAACAAAGAAAGGAAAATATAAGTGAATTTTGTGATGTAAAACATTCAGATTAAAAATTATATATGCAAAATATTCTGAGCAATACCAGTTAATCTCTTCAGAAATATAGTACATGGATAATCAAATTATCCTTTAATAAACGTGTAAAATATTTTTCAAATATCAGAAAGTTTTATTACAATATATATGTGATAAATCATGAGCAATCAGATACAATATTTTTTTAAAGAGAATAAAACAAAAGAGGACAGAACAAAGTAGATCAGTACAGAACAACATAAGCAACACAGCATTTTAAAATAAGACAACCAAAAATTAACAGTAGCTATCATAATATGTCTTTCTTTGCTATAGTTGAGCATAGTTTCCAACACAATAATATCAAACATAACAAAAGAGTATAAAGTCACTCAGAAGAATGAAAGAATTACAGGGCATTGTGAACCAAATAACAGAAAATGAGCAATAACCACTATAATATCTCATTTTCCATAAAAATTTGTTTATGCTATAACATATAATAAAACTCCAATAAGACACAACATGATAGAACCAATGGTATTAGAAGAATAAAAGCATGGCAGGATTTCAGAGCAAGATGATATTAAAATAGTAATGGTTGTCATAATGTTTTGTTTTCTTCAAAACAGCTGTTCATATCATCACACTTAATAAAGTAAAAAAGACATAATAAAAGCATTCCAACTGATGAATGAAAACATTAAAATGCTTCAAAGCTATGTAATGGGTAATCATGATTACCATAAAATCTCATGTAATCTTACCATTTCTCATACTAGGGAGACTATATGGTATTTACACATGTGAGTTTGGTTTATTTCGCTTATTAGTATGGTCTCAAGTTGTGCCCATTTATTTATAAATATCGCAATGTGATCATTCTTTATAGCTGAGTAGTAAACCATTGTATAAAATTACCACATCTTTTTATCCATTCCTCATTTGATGAGCACTGAGGTTGTTTCCAAGATCTGGCTATTACAAATTGTGCTGCTATACACATGGCTACACATATATCACTGTGGTATGAAGTTTTCAGTTCTTCTAGGAATATGCCTAGAAGTGAAACAGCTGGGTCAAATGGGATTTCCATACTCAGCTTTTTGATGAATCTCCAGACTGACATCCACAGTAGCTGCACCAGCTGACACTCCCAACAAGAGTGCAGAAGAGTTACCTTTACCCCACAGCCTCTCCTGCATTTGTTGTTGGTAGTTTTTTTTTTTTCCTGGCCATTCTTTCTGGAGTGAGATATAATCTTAGTGTGGTTTTAATTTGCATTTCTCTAATTACTAATGATGATGAACATTTCTTTTCATGTATTTCTTTGCCATTCATATTTCTTCTTCTGAGAACTGTGTATTTATCTCAGATGCCCACTTTTGGATTGGGTCTTTGAATTTTGAGTGTCTGATTTTTTAAATTATATGTTTTAGACAAAAGTCTTTTGTCTGATGGATAGTTCATCAGGATTTTTTCCCTATTTGTGGCTTTTTTTCCCACTCTACTGGAAATCTCTTTCGACATGCAGAAAGTCTTAAATAAGATGTGATCCCAGTTATTGATTTTGAGAGGTATTTCACATGTGATTTGATTCTTGTTACTGAATTATCAATCTATCCCTATGTCTTCAAGATTTTTACCTACATTGGCTTCCAACATATTAGGTGTTTGTGTTTTAATATTTAGACCTTTGATCCATTAGATTTTAAATTAGTACATGGTGATAAGCATGGATAAAGATTTAGTCTTCTGCATAAGCATAGACAATTCTCCCAGAACCTTTTGTTAAAGAGACTATCTTTCTTCCAGTGAACATGTTTGGGCCTGTTATCAAAGTTAAGGTCATTGAGTGTGTTTGTGGTTGTGGTTGTATCTTCCAATATATTCCATTGTTCTTTGGATCCATTTTTACTCCAA
>PVJX010030904.1:10366-21758 GCA_004027295.1 Dolichotis patagonum
ATGAGGTATGTTAGTGGTAGTTTGATTGGGATTGCATTGAATCTGTTTAATAATTTATGGAGAATGACCATTTTCACAATGTTTATTCTTCCTATGCAGGAACATGGGATGTATTTCCAGTTTCTGAGGTCCTCTTTGATTTCTTTTTTCAGGGTATTATAATTTTCCCTGTATAGGTCTTTTACTTCTTAATAAGAAGTAATTGATTAGATTAATTCCAAAATATTTCATTTTTTAGATGCTTGTGTGAAAGGTGTGGTTTCTCTTATTTCTCTCTCAGTGATTTTGTTGTTAGTGCATAAGAATGATATTAATTTTTGAGTATTGACTTTGTATCCAGCTAAATTTCTGAACTTATTTATGACATCTAGGAGTCTTTCAATGGAGTTTTTTGAGTCTTCAATGTAGGGTATCATGTCATCTGCAAATAATGATAATTTAACTTCCTCTTTTACTATCTTTAAGCCTTTTATATCTCTTTTGTCTTATTGTTCTGGCTAGTATTTCGAGTACTATGTTGAATTGGAGTGGTAATAAGGGACATTCTTGTCTTGCGCCTGATTTTAAGGTAAAGGCTTTCAGTTTTGGGACATTTAAAATGATGCTGCTTCTTGGTTTGTCATAGATGGCCTTTATTATATTGAGGTAAAAACAATGTATTCCAATTATCTGTAAGGTACTTATCATGAATGAGTGTTGGACCTTATCAAAAGATTTTTCTGCATCGATAGAGATGATCATGTGGTTCTTACTTTTGGATCTATTGATATGGTGGATTACATTTATTGATTTATGTATGCTGAATCATCCCTGCATTTCTGGGATGAATCCCACTTGGCCATGGTGTATAATCTTCTTGATGATTTGCTGCATCCTGTTTGCCAATATTTTATTGAGAAGTTTTACATCTATGTTCATTAGAGAGATTGGCCTATAGTTCTCTTTTTTAGTTGGGTCTTTCTTAGGTTTTTGTACTAGGGTAATATTTGCTTCCATGAATTACTTAGGAAGAACTGCTTTCCTTACAATTTTATTGAAGAATTTGAGGAGTGTCAGAATGAAGTTTTCTTTATATTTCTTGTAGAATTCCACAGTGAATCCATCTGGCTCTGGGCTTTTTTTTTTTTTTTTTTTTTTTTTTTTTTTTTGGTAACGGGGATCGAACTCATGACCTCACGTTTGCCAGGCAGGTGCTTAAGCCACTGAGCTAAACCCCCGGCCCTGGGTCTGGGCTCTTATTTGTTGGCAAGAACTTAATTATGTTTTCAATTTCATTAATAGAAATTGAGTTATTCAGCAATGTTACATCTTCCTGACCCACCTTTGGTAGTCCATATGTATCTAGAAATCTGTCCATTTTTCTGTGTTATTAAATCTTTGAGAGTAGAGGTTTTCAAAATAGGTGCTGATGATCTTCTGTATTTCCACTGAGTCTGTAATAATTTCATCTTTTTCATTCTTTATTGCATGAATTTGAGTTTTTCTTTCCTTTTTGTCAATAAGTTTGACTAAGGGTTTATCAATTTTATTTATTCTTTCAAAGAACCAACTCCTTGATTGATTGATCCTTTGTATTGTTTTCTTAGTCTCTACTGCATTCATTTCTGCTCTGATCTTTATAATTTCCTCCCTTATTTTGGATTTGGGCTTGACTTGCTCTTCTTTTTCTAGATGTTTGATTTTTACCATCAGGTTGTTTATTTGTGTTTTTTCTGTCTTCCTGATAAGATAACTCAATGCAATAAATTTTCCTCTGAGGACTGCTTTCATTGCATCCCACAAAATCCGCTAAATAATGTTTGTATTTTCGTTTACATGTACACATGGTTTAATTTTTTCTTTAATTTCCTCTGTGACTCACTGATTGCTTCAAAGTGTATTATTCAGTTTCCATGTGTTTCTGGGGTTTGTGAAGTTGATTTTATTGTTAATTTCTGGTTGCATGGTGCTATGATCCCATAACATGCATGGGATAATTTCAATTCATTTGCATTTACTTAAATATGTTCTGTGGGCTAGTATATGCTATATTTTAGAGAATGTCCCATGTACTACTGAGAAGAAGGTATATTCTGATGTTGTTGGATGGAACACTCTGTATACATCTATTACGTCCATTTGTTCACAGGTATGATTCAGTTCTGTTATTTCTTTGCTGTTTTTCTGTCTAGTTGATCTGTCCCTTTGTGTCAATGGCATATTAATGTCTTCTGTTATAATTGCGTTATTGCTTATTTGATTTTCCATTTCTGTTAACATTTGCTTTGTATAGCTGGGTGCTCTGGAATTTGGTGCATATTTATTTAAGATTGTTATCTCTTCCTCTTGAAGTTTTCCTCTAACTAGTATGTAGTGCCTTCTTTATCTCTTTGGATCATTCTTGGTTTGAAGTTCACATTGTCTGCAAATGGAATAGTTAGCTACTCTCACTTTTTTTTTTGTTTCCTTTTGCATGAAGTATCATTTTCTATCCTTTGACTTTCAGTCTCTGGGTTTCCTTTCGGGTTAGTTGGTTTTCTTGCAGATAGCATATGGTTGGATGTTGTTTCTTGATCCATTCTGCCAGTCTATTTCTTTTGATTAGTGAGTTCAGGCCATTTACATTAATGGTTATAACTGTTATATATTGGTTGATTGTTGACACGTTATCTTTATGCTGTTGTGTATCTTTACCTTTCCATTATGTTTAATTGTGTGCCTTGCTTAGTGGTTTTTTCCAATGTATATCTAGAATGTCTTTCAGTATTGTTCATAGGGTGGACTTGGTGTTCATCAAGATTTTCAGCTATTCTTTGTCATGGAAGTATCTTATTTCTCCATCCATTTTGAAGGATGGTTTTCTGGGTACATCAGTCTTAGTTGGAAGGTGTTTTCCTTTAGATTCTGAAATAGTTCATTGTATAGTCTTCTTGACTTCATTGTTTGTGTTGACAAGTCTGCTGTGATTCTGATAAGTTTTCCTTTATAGGTGATTTATCTTTTCTGTCTAACAGCTTTTAGTATTCTGTTCTTATGTTGTATTTCTGGGATGGTGATTATTATATGTCTGGTTGTAGTTTTATTTTGTTATGACTATTTGAGCTCTATATGCTTCACTTACCTGTATGTCAGTTTACCTTCTCAGCTTTGGGAAGTTATCACCTATTAGTTCTGTAATTTGTCTCTTGATATGATTTGGGCTCTCCCTTTCTTTTTAATTTATCCCTATTAATCTTATGTTATTTTTATTTTCATCATCTTGCAGCTGTTGAATTGTTATTTCTTGATTACTCTTTTTTTGTTAAAAGATCTTTCCTTTCCTGCTGACTAACTGCAATCTTATCTTTGACGTCTGAAATTATATCGTCACATTTGTTGAGGTGCTTTTTGCAACTTTCAATAGAACTTTTGATTTCCTGTATATCTCTTTGAAACTGCTTCATGTATTCTGTTTGTTTCTTTTAGTTTTCATTCAGAGATTCTATGTGTTTTCTTTGTTCCTCTATTTTTTTAGCTGTGTCTTCATTAGATGTGTTCACTATTTCTTTTACTAGTTATATCATTTTTTCTTTTACATGGGCAATTATTTCTGATTTGAATTTCTCCATAGCTTCCCCTAGTTGCTTCTTTATTTCCGTTAATATCATTTCAGTCATTTCCAGTGTATGGCTTCTGTTTTCTTCTATGTACATGGTTCCTAAGCTTTCTTGTGATGGGCTGGAGATTTGAGATTGCCTTTTGTTCTTTCCTTTTGTCATTTTCCTATATTTCCTTGCTTTGAGTGGTGTTCCAAAGTTTCCCCTGGGTGTTTGGAAATCACCTGGTGTGCCCTCAGCTCCTTGTCCAGTCTTGACTCCCCAGCTGGTTCTTAGCTCACTCCTGTGGCCCTAACTCCTCTGTCGGTTTTTGGACCCTGAATTGAAAGAGGGAACCTGGGAGTGGTGTACAGATGCCCGCGGAACCTCCGGGGCTCAGTTCCATGTCCCTATGGGCTGGATAGGAAATCAACCACTGGGAGTGCAGGTGTTAAGCTTTCCCCATCCCATCCCCACATGACTGAGACTCCCTCTGCACAGTGTCAGCCTCCTGAACTGAAAGAAGGCCGCTGGCGGTGGTGCACTGAGGGTGATGGAACCTCCAGCACCCAGTCCTGTGTCCAGGGGGGCTTGATAGGAACTCAATCACAAGGAGCACAGATCTCAAACTCTCCCTGGGCCAGCACTGGAGCTCTGGGAATCACCTCACAAGGTCCTAACTCCCCTGCAGCCAAATAAAATATTCTTATTGGAATACATGAAATAGAATCAATCCAGGAGCTGGAGATTTAGCTCAGCTGCATAAGTGCCTGCCTGGCAAGTATGAGGGTTTTGAGTTCAACCCCAGACACCAAAGAAAGAAAGAAAGAAAGAAAGAAAAATATAATCAATCCGACTGACCCAGGACAGGGGGGCCTGCTATAAAAGTGTGAATTTGCATTTTCTACCTTGTTCCTCAGATGGCAATGCCAGCAAGAAGAGCATAAGGAAACTCTCCACTGGTGAGTGGATGGTCTAGAACACCAACACCTAACACTCCAGCCAAGTCTTGGGAATTTGAGCACGTATGTCTCTGGAAGGCAGTGTAATAAGCGAGGCCAGCAGTGTGGAAGCAAATGAAGAAGCCAAGGAGCCACTAGTTGGCTCTGGAGCACTCCAACAATAAAAGATCAATCCTAGCTCCTTCATCCAGATACTATGATATATCATACTCACTACATTTCTGGGATCTAACAGACAGGGACACTGCCACAGACCTGTAAATACCAGAATGATTTTGCTGCTTTTATTAATTCTTGTTTGTGAGATTGGCTATCCTTTTCCTATCTGGTTGAATGTTCTCTTATTTTTTTATTTGGTGGTTATTTTGATTTTTGGATTTTCCCTCTCTCTGCTCTCTTTCTTTCATGTCTTTTTTCTTTCCTTCTCATTTTTTATTTTGCATATTGTTTTTCTTACTTTCTTCTTATTTTCACTGTTTCGGATTCCTAAGTTTCTTTTTCATTTTCTTCTATTGATCTTGCATTTTTCCTCAAATGTTTCTTGAATTTAAACTATAAAGCGTGTAATCATTGTATTTGTCCTTTCTAATTACTCTGCATTCTATTTCAATTTCTACCCCCTGTGTCCTCCAGCTTTCTCAAAAGCCTGGTGATTGTCCTTTGACCTCCAGACTTCGCTATGCTATATGTGAACTCATTCATCACTGTCCCCTGTCCTCTACCCATCTTAAATCCCCTGCCTTCCACAGGGGGCAAACAGTTCACTAAGGATAAAGCCACTGCATATAAGTGCATGGCACATGTTGGATTTTTTGATATAACCTTTGAATTTTCTCCTGTGGGTGGAGGTAGCAGGTTAGTGGTTACCATATTTTGTCAGTAGTTAAGCTCTACTTGAAACTATTGTTATTAACTATACTATTTTAGCTAGGATATAATACATGTTATAAATAGTGTTTCTCCTCTGAAACATAGTTATTGTATGGGATCATAATCATCACTAAAGCCCAGCACCAAAGGATTTGGGGCTAAGCCAAACAGTAATTTTGCATCCTTTGCAAATTGGGAAGGTAAGTTCTTGGTATAACTCTAATGAAACACATACATCTAGAAGACATCCCTGAAAGAGAGCTATCTACAATGAAAGCCTACAAACAAAGGATAAAGTGGCATGTCATAAGAAACTGGTGAGTGTAAACATATAAAACCAAAATAAAATGGAAAAGAAAAGATAGAAAATGACAGGATGCAAAAGCTAAAAGCAACCACAGATTCCATCCACCTAGGGCAACTCTAGAACTCAATGAGATAGATGAAACTGGAAACCAAATACAATAACATTCTGAATGATAAAAATGGAAGAGAAAAACAATTGGAGAAGGCTATGTAGAAAATAATCTCTGAGGTACAAAAAAGGATATACTTAAAATCAAATAAAGTATGGAAGGCACATATAAAAATACATAAGCTTAGAAAAATGAAGGAAATCGAAGAGGACCTCAGAAAATGGAAAGACATCCCCAGTTCATAGATACGAAGAACAAACATTGTAAAAATGGCCATTCTCCCAAAATTACTATACAGATTCAATGCATCCCAATCAAAATACCACTAACATACCACATAGATCTAGAGAAATCACTCCTAAAATACATCTGGAACCAGAAGAGACCTAGAATAGCAAAGGCAATTGTAAGCAACAAAGGCAAGGCAGGAGGCATCACAATCCCCGACTTGAAATTATACTACAGTGCTACAGTAATAAAGTCAGTATGGTACTTGAATAGAAACAGACCCGAGGATCAGTGGAATAGATTGGAAGATACAACCACATCTGCAAACTCCCTCAACCACCTTATCTTTGATAAAGGGGCCAAACATGCTCGCTGGAAGAATGACAGTCTCTTTAACAAATGGTGCTGGAAAAATTGGCTGTCCATATGCAGAAGACTAAAACTAGACCCATGTGTATCACCATGCAGTAAACTAAAATCTAAATGGATCAAAGATCTAAATATTAAAACAGAAACACTAAAACTGCTGGAAGACAAAGTAGGTAAAAACCTCAAAGATATAGGGGTAGGAAGAGAATTCTTGAAGAAGAACCAAAGTACAAGGGAAGTACTTCCCAGAATCAATAACTGGGACCACAACTTATTAAAGAGTTTCTGCATGTCAAAAGAAGTTTCCAGCAGAGTGAAAAGAAAACCCACAAATTGGGAAAAAATCTTCATGGACAGTGCCGCAGACAAAGGACTTCTGTCCAGAACTTATAAAGAATTAAAAAACAAATCAGACCCTCGAAATTCAAAGACCCAATCCAAAAACTGGCATCTGAAATGAATACACAGTTCTCAGATGAAGAAACGCGAATGGCAAATAAATACATGCAAAAATGTTCATCATCATTCCTCATGAGAGAAATGCAAATTAAAACCACACTGAGATTCCATCTCACTCCAGAAAGAATGGACAAGATACAAAACACTACCAACAACAAGTGTTGGAGAGGCTGTCGGGAAAAAGGAACTCTTCTATACTGTTGGTGGGAGTGTAGACTGGTGCAACCACTGTGGGGGTCTGTATGAAGATTCCTCAAAAAGCTGGGTATGGAAGTCCCATTTTACCCAGCTATCCCGCTTCTAGGCATATTCCCAGAAAAACT
Organism: Dolichotis patagonum; assembly: GCA_004027295.1. Classification (NCBI taxonomy): domain Eukaryota; kingdom Metazoa; phylum Chordata; class Mammalia; order Rodentia; family Caviidae; genus Dolichotis; species Dolichotis patagonum. The sequence continues at coordinate 17,548 of PVJX010030904.1, forward strand.
GAAAACATCAAACCACTGTGATATATGTGCACCCATGTTTATAGCAGCACAATTTGTAATAGCCAGATCTTGGAAACAACTTTAGTGCCCATCAACTGAGGAATGGATAAAAAAGTTGTGGCATTTTTATACAATGGAGTACTACTCAGCTATAAAGTATTATCACATCGAGATATTTATAAATAAATGGACACAACTTGAGACCATTCTCTTAAGCTAAATAAACCAAACTCACAATGGTAAATACCATATAGTATCCCTAGTATTAGATTTGATAAAAGTATATAAAATTTATGGAAAGCATGAGTCCCTATCTCATAGCTTTGAAGTCTTTCAATGTTTTCAATCATCAGTTGGAGTGGTTTTATCCTGTTTTGTTTGACTATATCATGCGTGATGATATGAACAGCTGTTTTGAAGAAAACAAAACATTATGACAGCTATTGCTGATTTAATATCATCCTTCTTAGAAGTACTAACATGCTTCTTTTGTTCTATTACCGTTGGTTCTATCTATCACATTGTGTCTTATTGGAATTTGAATATGTGTGATAGTTTAAACAAAATTTTTTTTATCAAAAATGAGATATTATAGTACCTATTGATCATTTTCTGTTATTCGGTTCAGAAAGCCCTGCAATTCTTTCACTCTATGCATGGCTTTATACTACTGTGTTATGTTTGATACTATTGTATTTGAAACTATGCTTAACTATAGCAGATTAAGTGATATGGTGTTAGCTACTGTTGATGCCCAGTTGTCTTAATGTAAAGTACTGTGTTGCCTATGTTGTCCTGTTCTGATCTGCTCCGTACTGTCCTCTTTTGTTTTATTCTCTTTCAAATAAAAATTTTTTTAAAAAAGAAAAATGATGGAATCAAAAAATGCACAACCTAGAAAAAAATAGAATCCATGAAAGAGAGCCAAACAAAAATCCAACAAACTAAAATCTCCAATCAAAATATATGCAAAAGACAGAATGAAGGAGAAGATAGAATTTCAGATCTTGAAGACAGAATTCTAGATAATGATCATGAAAACAAAGATATCTTAAATATCACATGAAATCATAAAAAACTGATCCAACAGTTAAAAGACAAAGGAAAGAAGAACAACATAGGTTTTCTTGGGGGGGGGATTGTGACAACATGAATACCATTAAAAAATATACTTCATAAGTCATGGTAGAAAATTTCCCAACATGGATAAAGAATTTGACATGCAAATAAATGATGCTTACAGAACTCCAAACAGCTGTGACCAAAACAAAACTACACTAACATGTATAATAAATTTCCAGACATTAAGCAAAAGGGCAGAATATTAAAACAGAGAAAAGAAAATATTCACCTATAAAGGAAATTCCACCAGAATCCTAGCAGACTTCAACACAAACTTTCCAGTCAAAAAGAACTTGAAATGAAGCATTTACAGTCTTGAAAAAAAAAACCTTCCAAACCACGTTGATGTGCCTTGCAAAAGTATCTTTCAAAATTAATAGAGAAATAAGACACTGCCATGAAAAAGAAAAATAAAAGAAATTTATGACCTCCAGACCAACTCAACCAATAATATGAAAAAATGTACCATACCAAGATAAAAGGAATCACAATTCAAAAAACAACAACACAAATAAATCATCAACCAGGGCAAGCTGTTAAATAGAGTGGAAAATATGGAACCAACAATAGGAAAATATCATGACAAAGATAAACCTATGCATATCCATCTTGACAGTCAATGAAAATGACCTCAACTCAACAATAAAAAAACACAGTAGCAGAATTGATCAGAAAAGTAGATTTAACTATGTGCTATATACAAGGAATGCACTTAACTAAAAAATAAATTCATAGACTGAATGTGTAAAGATTGAAAACAACTTTCTACACAACAGGAACCCAGAAAAAAGCAAGGATATTTATTCTGATTGTAAACAATGTGAGCTTCAAACCAAGAATGATCCAAAGAGATGAGGAAGATCACTACATACTTGTTAGAGGAAAACTTAAATTGGAAGAGATAAAAATTATAAATATGGATGCATCCAATATGAGAGCACCCAACTCTATAACATAATTATTAATAGACATTGAAAGAAATAAACAACTGTAATGGGAGAGCTCAATACCCTATTAACACAAAGAGACAGATCAACTGGACAAAAACAGCAAAGTAGTATCAGAACTGAACCAAACCTGTAAACAAATGTACTTAGTAGATGTTTTCAGAGCATTTTACTGAAATCAGAATACACATTCTTCTCAGCTACACTTGGGATGTTCAATAGACCATATGCTGGCTCACAAAATATGCTTAAGTAAATTCAAATGAATTGAAATAATCCCATGTATATCATCTGACCATGGTACAGTGGAATTGGAAATTAATGGTCAAAGACGGAGCCAAAACTTCATAAAAATATACAAATTAAATAACACCCATGTTAACAACCAATGAGTCACAGATGAAATAAGGGAAGAAATTAAACAATATATGCAACTAAACAAGAAAGCAGATATATAAGTCTGGAATTTATGGAACACAGTGAAGGCAGACTTAAGATGGAAAATTATAACAGTGAATTCTCACATCAGGAAAACAGAAATAGCACAAATAAACAACCTAATATTACACCTCAAGCTTTTGGAAAAAATGAGCAAGTCAAACATAAAGCACATAAAGGGGCAAAATTACAAAAATCCACCCACCAATTAATGCACGGAGACCAAGAAAACAATACAAAGAATTAATGAATTGAAAAGTTGGCTCTTTGAAGACTAAATAAATTTCACACCCTGCCAATGTTTTCTAAAAAGTAATAAAATGAAAGAAAAAAGTCAAACATACCTACTGAAAAATTAAAAGGATGAAATCATAACAGATCTTTTGAAAACTCAGAGGGCCATCAATACCTACATCAAAAATCTTTAGTTTCATAGAATGGGAAACAGAAGAAATAGACAGATTGCTAAATACATATGAGTTGCCAAACTGAACCAAAAAGTTATAAAATTTTGAATAACCCAATATCAGTTAACGAGATAGAAAATGTAATTAAAAGCATTCCAAAAAAGAAAAGCCCATGTCCTGATGGATTCACTGCTGAGTTCTATAAGAAATGTAGACATTAAACTCTTTCATGAAATGTAAAGGGAAGCAATACATCCCAAGTCATTTCAGGAGGCAAGCATTGTGCTGATACTAAATAAGAAAAATATCCAACTAATCTCTCTAAAGATCTCCCTAATGATCATAGATTCAAAAGTCCTTATTAATAGAGAAGCAAACAGAATGCAGCAATTCATCAAGAAGATTATATGCCATGACCAAGTGGGATTCAGGATTCATGAATGGTTCAACATACATAGATAAAAAAAATAATGCATCATATCAACAGAACAAAGAGCAAAAATCATGTAATCATCTCAATACATTTATAAAAAGTTTTAATCAAGTCATGATAAAAATCCTACAGAAAATTGGAATAAAATAACTTTACATCAATCTCATAGAAGCCCGTTATGAAAAACCAACTGTCAACAGCAAACTAAATGGATAAAAATTGAAAGCATTCACTCTAAAATCATGACAAGACAAAGATGTCTTCTATCACCAGTCCTATTCAACATAGTTCTGGAAATATTAGCCGCAGCACGTAGACAGGAAAGAGTAATAAAAAAATAATTGTTAGGAAGAATTTAAACTATACTTATTCAGAGATGACTAGATACTCTGCATAGAAGACGACAAAAACTCCACAAAAAGACACTTATAGTTACTAATCAAATTCAAAGAACATAGAAGAGCATATCAGAAAAAGGAACAATATTCCTTGTTCATGGAAGAACCAGCAATGTGAAAACGACCATACTCCCACAATTTTCACACAGATTTAATGTAATCCCAATCATAATACCATTAATGTACCTCAAAGAATTATAGATAACATCAATTCATCTCAAATTCATCTGGAATCACAAGACACTTACAATACTAATGGTAATCCTAGAAAACAAATGCAAGGCAGCAGGCATCACAATCCCTGACTTGGAATTATACTACAATGTTATTGCAAAAACCTAAGCATGGTACTGCCAAAAGAAAGCAGACCTAGCTACCAGTGGAACAGATTATAAGATGTAGACAGTTACAAACACACTCAGCCATGAGTGTCTTTGACAAAGTGGCCAAATGCATTTAATGGAAG
>PVJX010030905.1:0-21659 GCA_004027295.1 Dolichotis patagonum
ACTAACAATAGAAAATAAAGAAGTTAAATTATCATTATGCGTACATGACTTGATACTCTGCTAAAAACTTTACCAAAAAACTTCTGGATTTTGCCCTGCCCAGCAAACTCTAAGCAGCAAGCAGGGCCCCAAATCCAGCCCCAGGGCCTGGCCACATGCCCTGGCAAAACTCCGTCGCATGGGGCAAACTTGGAACTTTGCTCCCAGGCGAACCTTGGACTATGGTGGATTATCTGTGCTAGTCTGAAGGGAGATTAAGTGACTGCCTCACCAAAAGAGAAGATCTCAGCTGGCTCCAGTCAGTGTGGTGAGTATGCCCCTAAAATAGAGCTGTACAGTGGGTAAATAGGGCCAGCAGTAAAGCTCCCTCCAACTAACTGTAAGACCATGGTGAGTCTGACAAGAGTGTGGGTGACCCCTTCCTACACACAGAAAAGATCAGGCAGAGTGAGGAGTGTGACAAGAAGGACTCCCCCAACTTGAAGAAAATCAAAATGGCTTATGAGACACACAGGCACACAAAAGGGACACAGCAGGGCCTCAGCCAATAAAAACACTATAGACAGGGAGATTTGATCACCTGGTATAACCTAAAGATAAAATACTAGCAAGAACTAAAAGTTGACCTACATCAACACTACTAGGCTTGTCAGCCCAGGAAGAATATAGGATTCACTCAACAGGCCCTGCAGCAGGAAGTCAGATGACTGGCCCCTATTCATTGTGGGACCCAGCAATTGGACAAATATCAACCTTACATTAAGTTGCCAAGATACACACTGCCAACAGTTGACACTAGTGAGTCTGAAGGAACAAACACTAACTCGAAAGGGGAAAATAGCAAAATGAAAAAGCAAAATGCAATCTCAAACATCTAGTCCACCAGGGGCAAGTACAGGAGACATTGAAATAAAGGACTCCAAAAGTAACACACCGGAAATCTCTGAAAAGATAGCTAGTAAAATAAAAAAAAACAGCTCCATGAGACCATAGAGCTAATCAAATTAGAAGTACTCTCTCATGTAAAGATAGGAATAACAACCTTAGTAAAGGAGTTGCTGAGCACACCTGAAGAAGAAATAGAGAAAAAAAGTACAGGAACATGGGAAACTGATTGAAACCTTGAATGGACAATATAGAAAACAAGTAGAATTCATGAAACAAACTGAAAGAGACATCCAAGAAACAAAAAATTCTATTCAAAGCCTGCAAAACTGCTTAAATGAAGCTGAGGATAGGATTTCGGACCTTGAGAACAGGATCCCAATTAGTGATCATGGAAGGATAGAACTTTTAAAAATAACAAAGCAGCATAAAATGACAATTCAGAAGCTTCAAGATGATGCCAAGAGTAACAATATAAGATTAATAGGCATTAGTGAAGAGGCAGGGTCAATGCAAATGACATAACTAAAATATTCACATAAGTAATAGAAGAAAATTTCCCAGACAGGGGGAACAAATCTGATATGCAGATAAGTGATACATATAGAATGCCAAACAGTCACAACCAACATAAATCTACACCCAGACACATAATAATTAAGATCTCACACATACAGCATAAAAATAGAATACTAAAAGCTGTTAGAGAAAAGAAACAACTCACCTATCAAGGAAAGCCCATTAGAATCACAGCAGACTTTTCAGCACAAACCCTCAAGTCAAGATGAGCTTGGAGTGAAATATCTGAACCCTGAAAGAAAAAAACTTTAAAAACAGATTGATGTACCCAGCAAAATTTTCTTTCAAATTTAATGGAGAAACAAGATACTTCCATGACAAAGGACAACTGAAAAAAATTCACGTCCACCAAACCAATCCTAGAAAGAGTATTGAAAGACATACTAGACAGAGATAAAAATGACCACAATCCCCAGAACAACAACAAAAAGAAACCACCAAGTAGGACAAGCAATTAAATAAGGGGAAAAAGCAGAAAGCAAACAATTGGAACATAACATGGCAAAGCGGATCCAGTACATATCAGTAATATCCATAGATGTAAATGGGCTCAATTCACATATCAAAAGAAATAGGTTGACAGGATGGATCAAGAAATATGATCCCACAATATTCTGTATACAAGAAACACATCTGAACCAAAAGGAAACTCATAGATTAAAAGGCAAAGCATGGAAAAAGGTATTCCATGCAACAGGAACCCAGAAAAAAGCAGGGGTAACTATTCTATTTGCAGACAATGTGACCTTCAAGCCTAAAATGATTAAAAGAGACAAACAAGGTCACTACATACTTGTAAGTGGAAAAATTCAAGAGGAAGAACTAACAATTATAAATATATATGCACCAAACACAGGAGCACCCAACTATATAAGACAGATATGACATGAAAAACCAAATACACAGGAACAGAATTATAACAGGGGACCTTAACAGCCCATTGTCATAAAGAGATAGATCAACTAGACAAAAATTAAGCAAAGAAATAATAGAACTGAATCAAACCTGCGAGCAATTGGACTTAGTAGAAGTTTACGGAGTGTTCCACCCAACCACATCAGAATACACATTCTTCTCAGCTGTGCATGGGACATTCTCAAAAATAGACCATATATTATACCATAAAACATCCTTAAGTAAATGCAAAGGTACTGAAATTATCCCATGCATAACATCTGACCATAGCTCACTGGAACTGGAAATTAATAGCAAAAGAAACTGCAAAACCTGCATAAATACATGGAAATTAAATACCAACCTTTTGAACAACCAGTGGGCTATAGATGAAATTAAAGAAGAAGTAAAGAAATACCTACGATTCAATGAAAATTCAGAAATAACATTGTAATCTGTGGGATACAATGAAAGCAGTCTTAAGAGGGAAAAATATAGCAATAAACTGTCATACAAAGAAAACAGAACAAGAACAAATAAGCAGCCTAATGTTTCATCTCAAGCTTCTAGAAAAAGAAGAGCAAGTTCAACCCAAAGCTCATAAAAGAGAGGAAATTGTAAAAATTAGAGCATAAATCACTGCAACTGAAACTAAAAAAAAAAATACAAAGAATTAATGAATCAAAATGCTGAGTTTTTGAGAGAATAAACAAAATTGACAAACCTCTAGCTAATCTTATCAAGAAAAAGAATGAAAAATCCAAAATTCACCCAATAAGGACTGAAAAGAGGGAAGTTAATACAGATCCCATGGAAATTCAAAAAAACATGAATACCTACTTTGAAAATCTCTACTCAGAATGGAAAACAAAAGGAAATGGACAGATTTGTAGAAACATGAACTACTAAAGCTCAACCAAGAAGATATAGCAATTTTGAATAACCCAATATCAGATATTGAAATTGAAAACATAACAAAAAACTTACCAACAAAGAAAAGCCCAGGTCCTGATGGATTCATGGCTGAATTCTACAATAAATTTAGAGAAGATTTGATGCCAATATTCCTTAAACTCTTCAATGAAGCTGAAAAGAAAGCAATTCTCCCTAAATCATTCCTGGAGGTAAGTATTACTCTCATACCAAAACCAGAGAAAGACCCATCCAAAAAGAACTATAAGCCAATCTCACTAATGAACATTGATGCAAAGATTTTCAATAAAATACAGGCAAATAGAATGCAGCAAATATCAAGAAGATTATACATCGTGACCAAGTGGGGTTCATTCCAGGAATGCAGGGATGGTTTAACATACGCAAATCAATAAAGAGCCAAACATAAAAATCACATGGTCATCTCAATAGATGTAGAAAAAACTTTTGATAAAGTCCAACACACGTTCATGATAAAAACCCATCATGATAAAAACTCGGAAAAATATGCGATGTCTACCTCAACATTATAACAGCAATCTATGACAAACCAACAGCCAACATTTCACTAAATGGACAAAAACTGAAAGCTTTCACTTTAAAATCAGGAACAAGACAAGCATGTCCACTATCACCACTCCTTTTCAATATAGTTCTGGAAACACTAGCCAGGGCAATCAGACAAGAGAAAGAAATAAAAGGAATAAAGATAGGAAAGGAAGAACTTAAATTATCACTATTTGCAGATGACATGATACTCTATATAGAAAACCAAAAAGCTCCAATAAAAGACTACTAGAGGTAATAAACAAATTCAGCAGTGTAGCTGGATACAAAATCAGCACTCAAAAATCAATAGCATTCCTGTACACAAACAAAAGACTCACTGAGAGAGAAATTATGGAAATATCGCCCTTCACAATAACATCTAAAAAAATGAAATACTTAGAAATCGACCTAACTAGGAATGTAAAAGACCTATATGCTGAGAAGTATGCTACCCTAAAACAGGAGATTGAAGAAGATATTAGAAAATGGAAGGATATTTCTTGCTCTTGTCTAAGAAGAACCAACATCGTGAAAATGGCCATCCTCCCAAAACTGTTATACATATTTAATGCAATCCCAATCAAAATACCATCAACATACCTCACAGATCTAGAGAAAACACTCCTAAAATTCATTTGGAAATAGAAGAAACCTAGAATAGCAAAGGCAATTCTTGGAAATAAAGGCAAGGTAGGAGGCATCTCAATTCCTGACTTGAAACTGTACTACAAAACCACAGTCATAAAATCAGCATGGTACTGGCAAAGAAATAGACCTGAGGATCAAAGGAACAGATTAGAAGATGCAAATATAAGTACAAAGACCCTCAGTCACCTGATATTTGACAAAGGGGCTAAACATGTTCATTGGAAGAAGCATAGCCTCTTTGATAAATGGTGTTGGAAAAATTGGCTCTCCACATGCAGAAGACTGAAACTAGATCAGTGTCTGTCACTATGCATAAAACTAGTCTAAATGGGTCAAAGACCTAAACATTAAAATAAACACTAAATCTACTGAATGATAATGTAGTTAGAAGTCTTAGAGACATAGGGGTAGGCAGAGAATTCATGAACAAAACGCAAGCTGCACGGGAAACACTTCAGAGAATCAACAACTGGGATCTCATATTATTGAAAAGTTTCTGCACTTCAAAAGAAATCACCAACTGAGTGAAAAGAAAACTCACAGAATGAGAAAGAATTTTAGCCTGCAACCCCTCAGACAAAGGACTTATATCAAGAACATAAAAAAATTGAAAAACATCAAGCCGCCCAAATTAAAAGACCCTCTCCAAAAATGGGCATCTGAGATGAACACACAGTTCTCACATGAAAATATACAAATGGCAAATAAATACATGAGAAAATGTTCACCATCACTGGTCATTTGAAAAATGCAAATTAAAACAACATTGAGATTTCATCTCACTCCAGAAAGAATAGCTGCCATCAAGAAATCAACTGATAAAAAATGTTGGCGAGGCTGCAGGGAAAAAAAGGAACACTGCTCTACTACTGTTGGTGGGAATGTAGACTGGTGCAACTACTATGGAAATAAGTATAGAAATTTCTCAGAAGACTAGAATTGGAAGCTCTATTCAACCCAGCCATTCCCCTCCTGGGTATTTTCACAGAAAAACTGAAAAGGTCATATTACAGTGTTATATGTGCACCCATGTTCACAGCAGCATAATTTGTAATAGCTAAATATTGGAAACAACCAAGATGCCCATCAACCGCAGAGTGGATGCAAAAGTTGTGGTATTTTTATAATGGAATATTACTCAACTATGAAGAAGGATAATCTTGAGATCTCGATAGGTAAATGGAGACAACTTGAAACTATCCTCGTTAGTGAAATAAATAAGAATCATATTTATAAATATCACACTGTGTCTCTAGTGTAAAAAGAATGAGAGCTGTAGGAGTAATAAAACACAAAATGTGTAATTGCTGTTGTAAAAAAGAGGAAAAGAAAGCACTGTAAAGGATATAATTGCATGTATGTTTAAGTGTGTAAGATTAATGACCGTATTACTGTTTTTGTTAGATCATTGAGCAGAATTGTTAACAGTCTGTTTGAATGTCTACTTTGTATGCTTTAATTTTGTAACTTGAACAACTATTTCCAAGATGACAGTATATAATTTATCAATTAATGATTTCTTAGTTTTTTTGTTCTTTTCTTTTTTCCTTTGGAATACTGTATTGTTGCTACAATTTTTTTCTGTTTTGTTTTGTTGTTTTTTTCTCTTTAAATAAAATGTTTTAAAAATGAGCATCTGAAGACTAGGAGTGGAAGCTCCATTCAACCCAGCTATTTCCCTCCTGGGTATTTTCCCAGAAGAACTGAACAGTTCCTATCACAGTGATATATGTGCACCCATGTTCATAGCATCACAATTTGTAATTGCCAAATCTTGGAAACAGCCAAGATGCCCATCAACTGCAGAGTGGATGAAAAAGATGTGGTATTTTTACACAATGGAATACTACTAAGCTATAAAAAAGGATGATCTTGAGGCCTTCATAGGGAAATGGAGTCAACCTGAGACCATCCTCATTAGTGAAATAAATAAGAATCATATTTATAAATATCACATTATTTCACTAGTGTAAAAAGTAATAAGAACTGTAGGAGTAATAAAACCCAAAATGTGTAACTGCTACTGTAAAAAAGAGAGTAAAAGAAAGTGCTCTAAAGCATATAGTGGCACGTATGTTCAAGTGTGTAAGATAGATGACTATACTACTGTTTTTGTTAGATGGTTGAGCAGAACTGTTAACAGTCTCACTGTTTCAATGTCTACTGTGTATGCTTTAATTTTGTAACTTGAACAACTATTTCCAACGATGAGAGTATGTAATGTATCAAGTGGCGATTTCTTAGTTTTTGTTGTTGTTGTTGTTGTTATTGTTGTTGTTTTGGGGGTTTTTTGTCTGTTTATCTGTTTGTTTTTGGCTCTTTTATTTTTTTCTGTATTGTTGCTAACATTTTTCTGTTTTGCCTCATTGGCTTTTTTCTCTTTAAATAAAATTTTTTAAAAATGAGCATCTCAGAAAAATATACACCTCTTAGTTGAAGAAGTACAAACAGCAAATAAACATATGGAAAAATAATCAACATTACTGTTAATTCAAGAGAAGCACATTAAAACAATACTGAAATTCAATCTAAGCCCCAAAAGAATGGCTATTATCAAGAAATCCACTGATAAATGCTGGCAGGGTTTTGGGGATAAAAGTACCCTTCTCCACTATTGGTAAGAGTGTATAGTGCTGTAAGCCCTTTGCAAATCACTGTGGAGATTCCTCAAAAATCTAGTACCAGAGGTCCCATTTGACCCAACAATTCCCCTTCTAAGTATCATCCTGAAAGAAATAGAGGCATCATACCACAGAGATACTCAAATTTCCATATTTATGGAAACACAGTTTGTAGTTGCCAAATCTTTGAAACAGCCCAAATGCCCATCAACTGATGAATGGATACAGAAGATGTGGGTTTTCCATACAATGGAGTACTATTCTGCCATAAAGAAGAATAAGCTTGGGATATTCCTAGGTAAATAGATACACCTTGAGACCATACTATGTTTTGTTTTACTTTAAATAGAATAAAACCAAGCTAAACAGAATACAGCTAATCAGAACAGATCAATGAAAGTGATACAGGACTTGAAAACAAAATAGCAAATCAATAATTGCTACCATAATATCTCATTGTCTTTAAAATAGATGTATATAAAATCAGACATAATGAAATCAAATAGAACAAAACAGAACAAAACCAATCAAAAGAAAAGAATGAAAGCATGACCGGACTTCAAAACAAAATAATAGGAAATCAGCAATGGTTACCATGATACATCCCATTCTTTTCAAAATAACTGCCTATACCACCAGACACAGCAAAATCAAACACAAGACAGAATAAAACATAACAAAACTATGAAAACAATACAGGAATTCAAAACAAGATAACAGGAAATTAACAATGGTTACCACCTTCCCTTTTTAGATGTTTCCTCCCCTATCATTTTCATAATATCTGTTGTACATTTTGTATCCCACTAATTCCTTCAGCTTTTTACTCTAGGGTATAACATGATGTTCATCCATATGAGTCTGAATCATTTTACCCATGAGTGTGATCTCAGGTTACATCCATTTACCTATAAGAGCCTTGAGATTATCCTTCTTTATAGCTTTATAAGCTTCTTTATAGTTTTCTTATCCATTCTGCAGTAGATGAGCAATCTATCTCTGCTTTTTTTTCTGGTTTTCTGTTACATGGAATATTGGTTTTTTCCACTGAGTTTCAGTCTATGAAATACCTTTTGGCTTAAATGTTTCTTGTATATAGCATATTGACATATCATTCCTGGATCCACTCTCCTCATGTTTCATTTTATTGGTGAATTGAGGCCATCTACATTAATGGTTATAATCATGATGCATGAGGTTATCTCTATCAGGCTATCCACCTACTTTTGGCCCCCAATGTTTACCCTTTATTCAATTGCCTGCCCTGTTTGGCAATCACCCTCTGCTGCTATTTCTGGAACTATGGTCATCTTTATCTCTCTGGAATATCTTTCAAGGCTTGTTATACGGTTGGTTTAGTGGTCATTAATTCCTTCAGTTTTTCTTATCATGGAAGTATCTAATTTTTCCATCAATTGTGCAAGATAGTTTTTCAGGGCACATCAATCTGGATTGGAAGTTGTTTTCTTTCAGGATTTGAAACACCTCAGTCCAAGCTCTTCTTGATTTGATGGCTTGTGTTGAGAAATCTACCATGATTCTGCTTGGCTTTCCTTTCTATGTGATCTGTTTCTTTTCTCTAATAGCATTTAATATTCTATTCTTTTGTTGGATTTCTGGGATCTTGATTATTATATGTCTAGGTATAGATTTACTCTGGTTATGGCTAAAGTTCTATATGCCTCACTTAACTGTATGCCAGTTCCTTTTCCCATGTTTGGGAAGTTTTCTGCTATTACTTCTGGAAATAGTCTTTTTATGTCATTTGTGTTGGCCCCCACTTTTTTGCTGACATCTATCATTCTTAAATTATGTTTCTTTCATCATCTTGCAGCTGTTGAATTTTTATTTCCTGCTTCCTTGTTATTTCAAGAGATCTTTTCTTTCTCAATCACTAGCTGCAATTCTGTCTTTAAGATCTGAAAGTGTATCTTCAGTCTCTTTCAAGTGGTTTTGCCAGCTTTTGATGGAGTTTTTAATTTTCTGGATAGCTCTTTGATTCTGCGTCATGCATTGAAATTCCTTCCTATATTGTTCATTCAAGGTTTCCATCATTTTCTTATGCTTCTCTTTTGTATATGTCTTTTTAAAATATGCTTACCAATTCTTTCATTATGTTTATGATCTCTTCTTTTACCTGAGATATTATTTCTGATTTGATTACTTTTACAGCCACATGAAGTTGTTTCTTTACTTCAGTTTCTATCCTTTTAGAGATTTCAGGTTTATGACTTCCATTTTTTTTCCATGTCTGTATCTCCCAGACTTGTTCTGTGTGAGCTGGATGTCAGAGATTGCCTTTTGCGCCTTCATCTTGACATTTTGCTGGATACCTCCCTACAAGTCAGTTACCAGGCACTTTCCACATTGGCTGCCCCACCACAGTGTAAGGGAATAGGCCAGGCCTGGGTTTCTCTGAAGCCAGCTTCCCAGGGAGTCAGCAGGACTTGGGGAAGTCTTCTCCAGACATGTGCAGCTACACTGAGGCTTCCCTGATGGCCATGGGTGTGTGGTGGCAGGGCTGCTTCTTCTCTCAGCCTGTTTGGCCACGTAGGGATTCCCTTGATGGTGGCAGGTGTCCAGGGACATGTTTGTGTGATTCTCTCGGCCCACACTGGCTGCCCAAGGGAAGCAAGTGTCCTCCAATGGCCTGATGGATACAGGGAGCACACCTGGTTGTTTCTCACAACCTTTATAGGTTACCTGAGGGAAGCAAACACCTAGACAGTGGCAGGCATGCAGGGGCAGGTCTGGATGTTTCTCACTGACTGTGCTGGTTACCCGAGGCCAGTAAGCATCCAGATGGTGGAGAGCATACAGGAGCAAGCCTGAGACCAATTAAGTGAAATAAATCAAACACAGAAAGTTTAAATACCATATTGCTCCTCTAGTATGAGAAAGTGTAAAGAAGGACCAAAATGTATAACAGGTATTTTGAAATGGGAAGAAAATGTTCAAATGGAGAAGGAAACAAGGGAAGGGGCAGGGGAAAGGAAAGAAGAAAAAAAAGGCAAGAAAAAATGGAAACAAAGCTTTTGTAAATGAGGAAAGGAGGAGGATTTGATGGGAGGGTAGAGGAATAGAAAAAAAACAAGTTATATCATGTACAGGTATAAATTCCCTATGATGAATGTGATCATTACATATATCTAAAATGAACCTGTGAAATATGATTGAAAATAAATAAATAAACAAATACATGTTGTTACAATCATCCTTCTACAGGCAGCATATTTTAATCAAATGACACTTGTTTTATTCACTGCATATACTATGCGAATTATGTGAGGCAACATGGCAATGAGCATACTCTCAATCTTGGCATTATAATGCTACTTCTGTTCATGAACTTAATTTGTTACACTACTCTGGTCATAAACCAAATTGGTCACAAATTAATCACATTTCCCCATAAAGTTCACTATAAAAATGGTTAATCTGCTCTGATCCCTGTGAACATGGTTGAAAAACAATTTGGGTCTTAAGCCACATCAAATTTCCCCATAAAGTTCAATGCAAGTAAGGTCAATCTGTTGTGAAACTTACGTATGTTTTAAACTCAAAAATATGACACAATACAGTACACACAGTGCAGGATAAAAAAGAACACTAGCCTCGCTTGAGGTGACTTCTGGAAGGGATTTCCTCTCTTGTCTTTTAGCCAAAGGCCAATTTTGACAAAAAAATCTGTCTTGCATCACTTGTTTTTTTCCCTGCATTGCATAACCCCCTGGAAATAGGAGGCTACATTATTGTGCATCAGATTCAACATTTTGTTCATTACAGTTATGTTGAGATGGTGCTTCTCAAAGAAATACTGGCACTCTTTCCATTTTTCCATAATGCATTTTATCATGTCACACTAACTTTTTCCCTGTCCTGCCACAACCATGGGTCTAAGCAGGAAAGATGGCTGCATTCTTGTTTCTTGGGGGAAGATGGATGCAGCTGTATTTGTCACTAGATGCAGAGTCAGAAAATGGAAGCAAAATTTTACCAACCACTTCTGTTTGGGAGCAGAAGTGTTCCTGAACTGAGGTGTTGCTGTATACTGTATTAGAACTTTATCCTAAGATTGCCTTCATCACTAACTATTGCAGAAAAACTGTTTTCTTCTAGGCATTACATGAATAAAGGTCCATCACAAATATTATGGGGAGCTAAACTGTGAAGTTCTGGAGGCAGGATAAAAGGATTAAACAGTCACTAAGCACTTTGTAATGAAGCATTGGGAAGGATACAAAAGCTAATGATTTGGGGAACTCCAACAGTACGTGCACTTGTGGATACCAAATTAAGATTAGAGAGCCATGCTGACCTGCTGCATCTGTTATCACTGCCTACAAAGCTTTACTACACAAGACTAGTGCTGTGCATTCTCCTTCCTTCCTTGCGTCTCTGAGGTCCCTTCATTGGCACATTCTGACCTAGGTAGCTAGAGAGAATGGCATTTGGCAAACTGCACTTCTCAGCCTGAGGCTCACATGGCAAAACCAATATAATAATAGGCCATGTAACACAGCTGGCTCTGCTTACTTTTGAATTGGATTCAAAGACAAAATTTTCATTTCTCTATGCAGAGAGAAAAAAGCTACACATTTACCATAACAACTTGTTAACATAAACCTACTTAAAATAATATGTGATAAGGTGCTGTTGTGCTAAGAAAGTTGCTCAATATAAAGCAAATGTATTTCTACTGCAATGAGGCATACACCACATAAATCCACCTGGCATGAGACTGTACCACAAGCTCAGCATTATGTCTGCAGAGGATGGGTAGTAGAGCTATAAGCTGGAGCTAGAAGAAGAGGACACCCTGGGAGCTAGAGACTGTCTTAGTGATTGGGATGCCTCATGCTATGGTGAAGAAAAGCTAACAGATGGCAGTTATCAAACACTTTTGGCACTTATCTACCACCATAGTGATGGTGAAATATGAAACACTTTCTGATGGAACATTTTGGATCACTGGAAGTTATATATTAACCCTATGAGTGCAGATCTTGTGTCTCCAAGGAATTCTGTGGGACAGAAGGCTGTAATCTTACTGATTTGTACAAGAGTCATAAATAAACAACCACTATTTAGTTAAGCAACTGGGATTTTGAGGTTAGACATCATAAACTTTAACTTACTCTGGTTAATGTAATGATATGTGGAGTGCTACTAATTTTTGCAATGTGATATTATAGCTAGCAGTATCGGTCAGTTTTCCCTTAACAAAATATCTGAGGCAGGTCACTCATGAAGAAATGGTGTTTATTTATCTCAGTTTGGGAAAATGTAAGTCCAAACAGCATTATGCACATGCCGAAAAGCTTCTCGTCTAACATTCACTGGTTGCATCATTTAATATCAGACTGTAATCGAAGAGTATGTGTGTAAATAAGAGATATCATCTTAAATAGGGAGCCAAAAAGCTGGACAGGACCAAGCCCAGGCTTTAAGAAACAATAATCTTGTGAGAACGAATCAGGGCCCCATAAGAAATAACCAATTCCTTTCAATCACTATTCATCTAGGGACTTCCCAGTCAACCTCAACTATTGAAGTTCCCACTACCTCAATATCAGCACACTGGAGACCATGCTTTCAATGCACATACCAAACTCGACATCCAAACTCAAGCCTAGCTGCTTAATATTTTTCATTCTTTGTCTGACAGCTCAGTTGTGTTTTTGTATTTTTAACATGAAGTATTATATTTCTCCCTTCTAACTATTGTTTGCTTTAAACTATATTCTCCAAGTAGTGAAATCTTGAGGAAAACTTGCATTGATACTGAAAAAGTTTAATTTGAAAGAATGGATGGGATGTTAGCTTATTTTGAAATAATTTCACTAATAAGAAATGATCTCGATGTTGGAACTTAGGGTGCTGAGCCACCCAGTAACCAGCCTGCCGCCCTGGTAAGTGACTGTGGTCTGGCAAGCCGTGGCCACCCCAGGGCGGGGAAACAAGAAGCAACAGCGTTTCCTGAGATCCACGCCATGCTGGAACTTAGGGTGCTGAGCCAGCCAGTAACAAGTCTGCCACCCTGGTAAGTGACTGTGGTCTGGCAAGCCGCGGCCACCCCAGAGCGGGGAAACAACAAGCAATGGCATTTCCTGAGATCCATGCCATGTTAGAACTTAGGGTGCTGAGCCAACCAGTAACCAGCCTGCTGCCCTGGTAAGTGACTGTGGTGTGGCAAGCCGTGGCCACCCCAGGGCGGGGAAACAAGAAATAACAGCGTTTCCTGAGATCCGTGCAATGTTGGAACTTAGGGCACTCAGCCAACCAGTAACCAGCTCGCTGCCTACCAAGGTGTGGGCTTAGAATCAAACATACCATACCCCCCCACCCCTGCTAACAATTGGGATCCAGGGATCTGGGTATCTCTTGGGAGGTGACCATATGTGGTACAGCAAGTGGGGGCAGTTTCCTTCTACTATCTCTGAAGGCAGATATTTTTATTGCTGTTTTGCTTTGTCCTGATTAATGGTGTTGCTCTATTGAATAGTCTGTCTTGATGTGTTCTATAATGTTGTGTATTTCTTTTGATTTTGCTGTACCTAATGGAAGAACAACTATAGTGAAGATAACGAGATATACAGTGGTGCCTATTATTGTCCTGGTGACCTGCTGTGATGTTCTGTGCCAATTTCACTATACTGTCTCAATTGGCTTTATTCCATCCTGTTTTGTTGTATATTACTACCTCCAAGTTAATAAGAATTAAATAAAAATAAAATAATAGAACATGAGAAAACAAGGTAACAAAATACCTCCAAAACTCCCAACTCCATCAAAGATGATCCATGTGACATGGATAAAAAGAAACTCAAAAACAAAACAACAGAGTTATATAAGGTGATTAAAAAGGAAATAACAACAACAAAACAGATCAATAAGGTACTGAGAAAGCTGAAACATAATATAACTAAACAGATAATGTACTTAAAAAGCAAAAGGAGGAAAAGAAAATACGCTAAAGGATATAACTGCATGTATTTTTAAGTGTGTGTGTGGGATTGATAACCGTATTACCAAGTTTTTATTGGATCATTGAGCAGAACTGTTTACAGCCTCACTGTTTGTTCACTTTGTATGCCGTAATTTTGTAACATGAACAACTATTTCTAAGAAGACAATATGTAATTTATCAAGTAGTGATTTCTTAATGTTTTTTGAAATTCTGTATTATTTCTATGCTTTTTTGTTTTGCTTTTTTTTCCTCTTTAAAGAAAATTAAAAAAAAATAAGAAATGATCTCTAACTGAAATAATGTGAGTTTTTTACACTTACACAAATTTTCTGTCTGTTGTAGTTTAGTCCAAATATGATTTAAGCTTTTTTGTTTGCTTTAGGTGTAAGAAATCTGAATTGGAGATCCACCTCTGCCTGCCTGACACTGCCACCAGAAGGCTCCTTCCTGCAGGCAGCCAATGCAGAGAGAACCAGACGGATCTGCCTCTGTTTGCTGGTTGTCACCACTGGAAGGCTCCTTCCTGCAGGCAGCCAGCATGGACAGACAGAACCAGCATGCCCACCTCTGCCTGCTGGCTGCTGACAAAAAAAGATTTGGTTTCCTGTGGGCAGCCAGCAGGAACAGGGACATGCAGCCAGGTAAGCCCTGTACACCTCACCCTCAGGCCACCGTTGGAAGTCCTTGGTTCCTTTGGAAGGCCATCACTAACCTGGAGAATCAGACAAGCACACCCCTGTGCACCTGCCACTATTGCTGGAGTCCTAGTGTAGACACCCAGGCTGAGAGAAGCAGCTCCACCACCACATACCCACTGGCCATCAGGGAAGCTCCAGTGTAGCTGCACAGGTCTGGAGAAGCCCACCTCATGCCCTTCTACCTCCCTGTAAACCGAGGATCAGAGGAATCCAGGTGCCTGTCCCATTTCCCCACACCATGGAGGGACAGCCAATGTGGGAAGTGCCTAGGGACCCACAACCAAATTGTTGGGAGGAACCCAGAAGAATGTCAAGATGAAGGAGCAAAAAGCAATCTCAGACATTCAGTCCACACAGAACTAGTCTGGGAGATAAACAGTCATGAAAGAAACCTCCAAGAGAATAACAACTGAAGTAAAGAAACAACTTCATAAGACTGTAAAAGTAATCAAATCAGAAATAATGTCTCAAGTAAAAGAAGAAATGAAAAACATAATGAAGGACTTGCTCAGCATATCTAAAGAAGGCATAGATTAAAAAGAGGAGCATAGGAAAATGATGGGAACCTTGAATGAATATAGAAACCTTGAATGAATATAGAAATGCATGAAACAGATTCAAAGAGATATCCAGGAAATTAAAAAGTCAATCAAAAGTTGGCAGAACTCCTTGAAAGAGACTGAAGACAGACTTTCAGACCTTGAAGACAGGATTGCAGATAGTAATCATGAAAGGAAAGATCTTTTAAAAGTAATAAGGAACCAGGAGATAATTCAATGGCTACAAGACAATGCAAAGAGAAATAATTTGAGTGATAGGTATCAGTGAAGAAGCAGGGATCGACACAAGTGAAAGTAAAAAAGCTATTTATAGAGTAGTGAAAATTTCCAAATGGGAAAATGATCTTGTATACACATAAGTGAGGCATATAGAACTCTAACTAGCCATAACCAAAGTAAATCTACACCCAGACATACAATAATCAAGATTCCAGAGATCCAACAAAAAATAGAATACTAAAGGCTGTTAGAGAAAAGAAACAGATCACCTATAAAGGAAAGCCAAGCAAAATCATGGCAGATTTCTCAACACAAACCATCAAATCAAGAAGATCTTGGACTGAAGTGTTTCAAATCCTAACCAACTTCCATCTCAGACTGATGTACCCTGCAAAACTATCTTTCAAAATTGGTGGAAAAATAAGACACTTCCATGATAAAAACAACTGAAGGAATTCACGACCACCAAACTAACACTACAGAGAATGCTGAAGGATATTCTAGAGAGAGATAACAATGACCACAGTTCCAGCAACAGCAGCAGAGGAAGAACACCAAACAAGACAGGCAATTAAATGAAGGGTAAAATTCAGAGACCAATAGCATGAAGACAGCACAGCAGAGATGAACCAATACGTGCTGGTTGTAACCATTAATGTAGATGGTCTCAATTCAGCAATAAAAATGAACACAGGGAAAGTGCATCAAGAAAGAAAATCCATCAAAATACTGTATATAAGAAACACATTTAACTTGAAAGGAAATTCATAGACTGAAAATCAAAGGGGAGAAAACAATTGTTCCATATAACAGGAGACCAGAATAAAAGTAAGGGCAACTTGCCCATCAGCCACAGAATGAAAAAGAAACATATGGTATTTTCATACAGTCGAAAACTATCCATCCCTAAAGTAGAATAATCTCAAGGCTCTTGTAGGCCTTTATGGATGCAACTGGAGGTCATGTTCATAGGCAAAACAGTTTGCACTGATACAGGTGAACACTAGTATAAAAAACAAAAGGAGTTAGTGAGATCCAAAAACACAATAGATGTTACAAAAGTAATAGGGGAGGAAACACCAAGGGGGAGAAGGTGGTAACCGATGCTAATTTCTTATTGTCTTGTCTTGAACTCTCTTAATGTTTTCAAAGTTTGTTAGATTTGGTTCTGTTCTGTCTTGTTTTGTAAGATTTTACTGTGTCTGATGGTATGGGCAGCTCTTTTGAACATAATGGAATGCATTATGGTAATCATGGCTGGCTATCTTGTTTTGAAGTCCTATAATGCTTTCATTCTTATGTTTTTATTGGTTTTAGTCTGCTTGCTATTATTTGATTTCATTGTGTATGCAGGTGTGAACAGCTATTTTGAAGAGAACAAGAGACATGGTAACCACCATTAATTTCCTATTGTCTTGTTTTGAAGTCCCATAATCCTTTCATTCTTTTTTATTGCTTTAATACTATTTTGTTTTGGTTGGTTGTATTGTGTGTGAAAGTATGGACAGCTATTTCAAAGTAAACAAGAGACATTATGATAGCAACCAAAAAAAAAAAAAGAAAGAAACCTAAATTGTTTTTCTATTTCCATTTATTTGAATTAGCCAATGCCAATTAATCTTAAAGTCAAAATAGTTGGCTAAAAGGGTGGTTCCTGTAACACTAATCATTGGATAATGGGATTGAAATGACTCATTTTTCTACTTGATCTCTATTTTTTTAGTACTTATGATGTTTGTCTTATAAATCCATCTCACTTAAATACACACTTACTGAGATACTGAATATCTTGAATATTGCAATTCAATTTTTCCTGTAATTAGTGAAAATATATTTACTAAAAACAACTGCCATTGTAGAAAATGCCAGATATTTTATGGTGGAACAAATTGAAATAGCACGAATAGTAGACAAAGTCTAGTTTGCTTAATGACTATATCAAAGGATTATGATAGTAGACATCTATATTTTAGGCAATGTGCAATTCAAAAGAATAGACTATTCTCCTAGAGGCACGAAAAATTGAATCAGACCTTCAACATCTGGGAAATCTTTGTATAACAATCAGGGCACTGAGTTCAGAATAAAATTCACATCCCAGGTCTCCAGTCAAAAAAAAGATAGATGATAGATAGATAATAAATTGGTAGAGATAGATAGATAGATATGTTCAGGGAATTGAAAGAGTTTTTTCACTATACTACATTTCTAGTTCTGTATAACTATTTTTAATCTTTGAAATAGGGACTTGAAAATTATTATCTGGATCAATCCTATGATCTCCTATCTCTGTCTCCCAGAGTGCAGGTGTTATAGGCATATGTCACCATGCTGAGTTTTCCAATATCTTCTTTAGCTGGTGTGCTAGTCAACTTTCCATCACTATAACATAATATCTAAGAAAAAGAGCAAGCAAAGGTTTTTTTGACTCATGGCTTCAGTTCATGGTTTCCTGATTATGCTCCTTTCAGCCTGTGGCAGCACAGTCTATCATGGCAGAAGCATGTGGTAGAGGATGCTGCCCTCCTTATGTTGGCCGGGAAGTAAACAAAGGGAGATGAGAGACTGGGGCCCCAGTGTTCCTCTCAAGGGAGTGATCTGAATTGCAATAGGCTCCACTTCCTAAAGGCTGTACAACTTCTCACTAGTGAATCAGCTTCAGGCAACACTTTCAACACATAAGCCTTTGAGGGGCATTTAAGTTCAAAATCTTAGCAGCAGACAGAGAAATTTTAGACACTAAAAAGATTTTTTCTACTGAAAATAGTTTTTAACATTTATGATGTATTTCCAAATACATTATGAAGACTTCTTGGATTTTACTGTGCTTTCATTGTAGTCAAGGGTGATCACATATTTTTGAATTAGTCTACCAGAAATTTATGTATATAAACTAAGTTCCTCGTTACTAGAAAAAGTCTTTATTTTGCATGTAATACGAATTATCATTTTGTCTCTCTGTATAATTCTAGATCACTTTATTGTGCTTTTTATACTGTAATGGATAAGAAGCTTGCTTTTATATGTAGTCAAACAATATTCCCCTGGAAAGTTTTTTTCTTCTTCATTTTTGGAATGTAAACATCATACCAAGAAAATGCTGAAAATTTGGCTTTTCAGATAAACTAGATGTCTTAGAGCATTCTTTGATCATTATTTAGATTGCTTTTGCTCCTTTTCCTCCATCTGAAATTCCAATACTGTGCAAACTGTACATTTTTTACTCATCCTCTCTGTAAGTCTGCTGTTAGGGTGTCTTTTTCTCTTTGCTTTTAACATGAATTCTTTCATATGATTTTCTCATCATTAGTCAGTTTGAGCAGTGTTCCTTGTTCTTTTTTTTATTTTTTTATTTGAAAGAGAATAAAACAAAAGGGGACAGTACAGAGCAGATGAGAACAGGACAACATAGGCTACACAGTACTTTACATTAAGTCAACTGGACATCAACAGTATCTAACACCATATCCCTTACTCTGCTATAGTTGAGCATACTTTCAAATACAATAATACCAACATAACACAATAGTATACAGCCATGCATAGAGTGAAAGAATTACAGGGCTTTCTGAACCGAATAACAGAAAATAATCAATGGGTACTATAATATCTCATTTTCAATTAAAAAATTTTTTTATTTGAACTATCACACATATTCAAATTCCAATAAGACACAATATGATAGATAGAACCAACAGTAGTAGAACAAAAAGAGCATGGTAGGACTTCTAAGAAGGATGATATTAAATCAGCAATAGCTGTCATAATGTTTTGTTTTCTTTGAAACAGCTGTTCATATCATCACGTATGATATAGTCAAACAAAACAGGATAAAACCATTCCAACTGATGATTGAAAACTCTGAAAGACTTCAAAGCTATGAGATGGGGCCTCATGCTTACCATAAAGTCTTATATACTCTTATCAAATCTCATACTAGGGAGACTATATGGAATTTACCCTTGTGAGTTTGGTTTATTTCACTTAAGAGAATGGTCTCAAGTCATGTCCATTTATTTATAAATATCTTGATGTGAACATTCTTTATAGCTTAGTAGTACTCCATTATATAAAAATGCCACAACTTTTTTATCCATTCCTCAGTTGATGGGCACTTAGGTTGTTTCCGAGATCTGGCTATTACAAATTGTGCTGCTATAAACATGGGTGCACATATATCACTGTGGTATGATGTTTTCAGTTCTTCTGGGAATATGCCTAGAAGCAGAATAGCTGGGTCAAATGGGACCTCCATACCCAGCCTTTTGAGGAATCTCCAGACTGACCTGCACAGTGGTTGCACCAGTCTACACTCCCACCAACAGTGTAGAAGAGTTCCTTTTTCCCCACAGCTTCTCCAACACTTGTTGTTGGTAGTGTTTTCTATCTTGGCCATTCTTTCTGGAGTAAGATGAAATCTCAGTGTGGTTTTAATTTGCATTTCTGTCCCTTGTTCTTATTCAGCAGTTCTTTTGATTTTATTTCAGTAACTTCATCTTTTCATTTTTGGGAATGTATTAATGCCCACAGAATACTCTTTTTATCACAAGACTACTCTTCTAATCAGAGGAAAGGTGCATCGATTGTAACAGAAAATATGAATTAGAACTTCTTAAATATCTGCTCCCTCAAAAAGATCTCTTTACCTTAACTGTTTAGCTTAGTCAATTTCTTTTAAACCATTGATTTCTCACATTTCCAAGTAATGCGCTGTATGATTGTTTGGCCTATCTTCTCATCAGTGAAAGCCTAAATCACTGGTCTTTAACTGAAGAAGCATCACTGAATTAGCCAGGTTTAGATGCCAACCATTGTTCCACTGAACTATGGCCAGTGGGGAGATGATCTATGAGAGGGTGTATTTGAGTCAAACATCCATGTTGAATTTATGTCATATTTTGCAAATCTTGAAGATAATAGAGTTATTTGTTCTTTCTTAACTTATATGTTTAATCAATATTTTTACATGTTTTGAACTGTGTAATATTTGAAGTGCTAGAATGTCACAGTGAAAAGAAACACAGATTCAAAGACCCATCATGTGAAATACTTTCATGAGGAAAAAAAGAGGAAATAAACACAAATAAGTAAAATTCATTAGATGACTAAGTAATATAGAGCAATTTAAGAGAGGAGCTACAGGAATTTGGGTCAGAGGAGGAGACACGTTTATAAATCTATTTAGATTGTTCAAGTAATGGTATTACTGCCCACGGATGACTAAAGAAAGAGCTTTGAGATACTAAGGATAACATGAGAAATAATTTCAGCTGAGAACACCTCTGTAATACGCAAAGAACTGCAAAGGAGACAGAAACGTCAAATACATAATAAGGTGAGCTACAGAGCAGGAGCCAGATTCACTGAGTCACTATTTTTTTTTAATTTTATTTAAAGAGAAAAAACAAAACAAAACAGAATAAAGGGTAGCCACAATACAGAATTCCAAGGAAAAAAGGAAAAGAACAACAACAAAAAAACCTAAAAAATTATTACTTGACAAATTACATACTGACTTCTTGGAAATAGTTGTTCAAATTACAAAGTTAAAACATGTAAAGTAGACATTCAAACAGTGAGACTGTTAACAGTTCTGCTCCACGATCTGACAAAAACAGCAATCAGGTTTTAAGAATTTGAGGAAGCAGTTTAGAAGTTGGTGTGTTGCAATTCCACATTATAAAGAGGACATTAGAAAAAGAACCACACAAAATGCTAAAAGGGAGAAAAAAAGAGACAGTATGGAAACAGAGAGATCTGCTGGAATTTTCTGCAATCATCTCTCAACAAGAGATGATGATAATGACACACTCAGGAGGTGGCAGCAAAGATGCTGGAAAGTAATCAAAATCTGGATCTACAAAATTACTCTTTGTATTTTGTACTGAGAAAGAAATAGATTGCTGAGCAGTGCATCATAAAATACAGATGCTGTGAAACTATCATGTGCAGTTGATGTCAGAATAAAATGTGAGATTTAAGATGTCCAGATCTAATTATCAAAATAGAGCTATGATAGTGATTGCAACAGTGATTTACTCAGCAAATACAAAAGGACCACAGGGAAGAACTTGAGTCTGAATCTTAAGATCAATTTATCAGT
>PVJX010030906.1:0-21657 GCA_004027295.1 Dolichotis patagonum
CAAACAGCCCGGGCCACTCTGCGGGTCCGAGAGTTTCGGGTCCCAAAGAGAGAGGCTGAAATGCAGGTCTGTGCAGACTTTGGATCCAAACAGCTCAGGCCACTGTACAGTCCGGGAGTTTTGGGTCCCAAACGGACAGCCTGAGATGCTGCTTTCTGGGAGACTTCCTGGGCGTGAAGGGCGGGGCTACGGGCCCAAACACACCTGGCCCAGATGCCGATCTCCAGGCAGTTCCCTGCGGATGAAGGGCGGGCCTACCAGCCCCAAAGAGTCCCGCCGAGATGCAGGTCTGCGCAGACTTTCAATCCAAACAGCTCAGGCCACTGTACGGTCTATATTTTCCTGATTAATAAAATACATGGTTATTCTTTAAAAAATACAACTGCAGAAAATTACAAAGAAGTTAAATTTTCCCAAATTCTACCACTTTTTGTATCTACTGTTTTAAAGAATTTATCTCTGTGATAAACACACATATTATACTTTGTATGCTCTTAATCAGAATATCTAGGTAAGATTATGTGGGAAATAGTGTAGGAATTTCAAATACCATATTTCATCAAATTAAAGATGCTATAAAGACTTACTACTATTTTTGTATTGCTAAGAAAAGACTTCCAGTTACAGTTGTATAGTACCATCCATTGTAGTAATGTTGACTTTAGAGACATTAAAATCTAAATATCCTCTTAGAACATTGAAATACTATATATCATTATATTCAGTGATCTTTTCTGTCTCTGAGGCTCTGTGGTATTCAGAAAAATGAAACATTTGATCAGTATGTGAATATATTTCCTCTATTGGGATTTGTATTTCAGTTTTAAGGTAATATTTTTACTAAAAGAATTGAATAAAAAAGTAATGGAGCTTCAGGAAGAAAAGTTGTTAGACAAGTAAAAGTTTTTTGGTGCTGAGAAAATGAAGACCCAAGGGCCTCCTGAATGATAAGTAAATGATCTACCACTGAGTTACACCCCTAGCTCCGAAACTGGAGTTCTTGTTGCTTCCCAGAGGCATTCAAATTCCTAGGAATGGACAAGTGTGAATCCTGGTTTTTTCACCTAGACCATTGAGAGGCAGACAGGCATTAAGAGTGTGTATTTGTAACCCAAAGAGCTTTTCTTGGAATCGGAGGTAGTTGATATCTTGAGTTAAGGATTGCTTGGTGTCTGGCTGAGAGGAGTGAGAAGAGATGGTACAGGCTAGAACAACTGTGGAGGCGGGGGGGGGTCTCTCCCCTCATCCTGTCACGTCATTCTACATGTCACCAAAATTAAAGATCAGGCATAGAAGAGATACTTAGCAAAAGAATAGAGTGGGAAGCTTGTCCACGTAGGAGAGTAGGGAGGGAGTGCAGTGCAGTTTCTATGGGTACCCAGGTAGGGTCATGTATCCATGTATATGATTTGGGCACTTATAACTATATTTCAGCAAACTGGCTGTACTGTCACTCTTGGATGAATCTTCCTTAGCCTCCATTTAAAAGGCTACTATCTTTCCATGAAAAAGCCTCCAAAGAAATAGAAGCCAAAAACCTTGGTGCCAGTGAGCATGGAGATTTGCATGGTAGTGTCTTGGAATCAGTGTCTTGTGTGCTTAGAGTTCTCTTATCTCTTACCAATATCTTCATAGCCTTTAGATCACAGATGTTTTTCCATGATTCCATCCATCAGCTAGATATTTACTCATTTACTCCTCTTGTCCTTTCCTTTCTAAAAAAAGCAAAAGCAAGTTGGATTGTAGTACCACACTTGTACAGAAGATGGCGCTATTTATCAAGGTTTATGAAGGAAATCAGCACCATTCACTCTCATATAAGGCTAAAAGGTTTTTACTTTTATTTTTTTTTTTTTTTGCCATTCTGTATGCATGAAATGCTGGGTTTTAATTAGACTAGTTCTCTAAGATGAGAATAATATGCAAGGCACTTTGATATCATAAAGTAATGCATTTAGTTTATAACATGGAATAGTTGCTGGGGCAAGGGAGTTTTTTTGGTGACAAGGATGGAACGCAGGGCTTCACACATGCAAGACAAGTGCTGTCTGTACCAGATATGTCTCTGAGCTGCACCACAGCTCAACACGGAGACTTTAAATGCTGAATAAAAATGGTTTTGTAGCCAACATAATGTTCAGTAGTACTACTTGGTATTTTTAATTAGTATTGTTCCATGTCAATGTGCATTAGATTAGTAGAGTCTTTTTAATAGCTTTCTAGTATTACTGTTATGTAGATTAATTTCTTTAGTTTATGTAGTTTCCTGTTAATAGACATGTTGGTACTTTTCAGTGAATGTCCTTGACTGTACCTTTGCACACTTGTGTTTCTATAGCATCATACACTGTAAGTAGGATTTCTGGGCCAAAATGGCATGCATGTTTACAGTGTTTCATCAGTGTTACTATATCCTCTTCAAAAGGAGTTTTGCCAGTTTACGCTGTCACCAACAATAGTGCCTGTTTCCCCACAGTTTCCTCAATATTTCATCAGGCTTAATTTTGCAAGTCTGGATGGGTGGACAGTAGAATCATGTTTTAGCATTTGTTTCTCAGTGCTATTTGTTCTTTGCTATAGAACAAAGTTAAAGACTTTGTTCTATAAATTGTCTATTTGTGTTTGTTCTCCATTTTCCTTTGGGTTATTTTTTGGGAGTCCAATGTGTATAAGGAGTATTTGTTACAATTCTTTTTAGTTAGGGTTCATAATCATGCCTAGGTTTTTACCCTTTCTACAAATGTGAAAAAAAATCCTCTGTTTTTTTCAAGTCTGCTTATGGCTGTATTTTTTATATTTAGATTTTAATCCATCTGGAATTTATGTATGCTATGAGGTAGGGACCATACTTTATTTTCCCCAAATGGATAAATAGTTGACCAAACACCATTTATTGAATAATTCATCTTTTCCTAACTGACTCAAAATACCATCTCTACTAAATACTTTACTAAATCCTTGTATATTTCTTTTCTGTTTCTGGGCTCTCCTTTGTCAATTACTGTGCTGACACCACTCCATTGTAATTGCTGTAAACTTGTGGTATGGTTTGCTCTCTGGTTTACCTGCTTTTTTAAAACCCATTTTCTGTCTTGAATCCAGCACATTCAGATAACAGTTATTTGAGGATGATGAGCATTCTCCTTTGAAACTCCTGTAAGGGTTTCTACTAAATTCTGTAGTAGAAGCAGTGCAAGCTTTAGAGGTTTGCCTTGAAGCACTATAGCCCAGACCAGGTTTCCTAGGACCAGGTCTGACCTGTTGACAATGAGCTGGGCCCGGGCTACCCTTTTCCTTTCAGTTCTGGGGACTGAACCCAGGACCTCACATGTACTAGGCAAACATATCATTTAGCCACATCCCCAGCCCCGAGGCTACACTTCTGATGGGACATACCCTTGGGGTTAGATGTGATATTGATCAGCTCCTGTGTCTTGCTTGACTCGAATGGTACAGGGCCAGAACCAGATGCCTGTCATGCTAATAACTTCCCTTGTGGTTCAGAAGTGACTTTAACTGCTGATGGGTGGCTGCTGTAACACTGTGCACTCAAAAGCAGCTGCACCCTATTTTTAGGATCCTTAAAAACATCAGATCAGTAATGGCCAGTTAAAACTTTTGATTTTTACTAATCTCTACTCAAAAGTTACCTGTTCATTCATTTCTGGAAACATAATTCATATCATTTAGAAAGTCATAATGCTGTGGACATTAGTTAGCTAACTTCTTAAACCTTGTTCCCATTTGATAATTTGAAGTATGTGTACATAAATGTACATAAGTACAGTTTTTTTTTTGTTTTTTCTCAAACTAGAATGATCAGTCAACAGGGGACATAAAAGTAATTGGTGGAGATGATCTCTCAACTTTAACTGGAAAGGTATGTATCTTTTTTTTTTTGAGACAGTGTTTCACTGTGCATTTTAGCCTGGCCTTGAATTCACTCTATAACCCAGGCTGGCCTCAAACTCCGCAATCCTTTTGCCGTAGCCTCCCAAATTCTGGGATTATAGGCATGTGCCACCACACCCAGAGTGGGAAAGGTATATATTTTGGAGGAGAAGAAAAGAACACTTTATACCAAGAGTCAATTAGTAACACTGTGCTTTCAATCAGTCACTAAAGCAGCTTAGTTACATAGCATCACTAAACAAGGGTATTTAACCCTTGAGAGCCATGTAGGTTAATTATCTTTCCCTAGGTTTTGTAGCCAAAAGACAGCAGAACCTGTTAAATTTTAAAAGTCTGGATGGCCTAGTATCTAGTAATGCTCTCTATATAGCTGTCAGAATCTAATTTGGGGTCCTTCAAAAAATACAAATTGGAGGAGAGATGGCTTTCTTTTTAAGATTACACATAGTTTCTTAAAAGACAGAGATGTAGTATAGCACAGTGGCTGAAAGTGTGAGTTCTAGAGTCTGACAGCTTTGCTCCAAAGCTTTGCCAGCACTTCCTAATCCTCTGATATTGTACAGGTTATTTAAGTTCTGTGTCCCAAAAGCAAGCAGTATAAGGGGGACTATAGCAGGCACTTCAGAATTAAGAGATTTAAGTGACACAGTACACATGGAGCTCTTAAAACATTTTATGGTAAATGGGTACATGAAATAAATTCAAAACATATTATTTTAGGAAGTCTCACTTTTCTTAACATATGAAAATTTTTGTAATGTTTTGCTATATTGTGCGTCCATTGTTTGTCTCTCGAGATTTTTTAATTTCCCTTTTGATTTCTTCTTTGACACTTTGGTCATTATAGTTATGTTGTATATCTGAAAATAATAGATATATTTAAATGTTTGAACATTATTCTTTTGTGTGTGTATGTGGTGCTGGGGATTAAACCCAGAGCTTCAAGATTAGTAAGTAGGCACTGTACTACTGAGCTCTGTCTGTAGCCCCTAAATATCACTCTTTTGACACAATGGAAATTCTTTGAGTAATCAGTGATAAGTGATGGAATGCTAATTTTTTTGAAGCTGCCTGGTTACTTTTTTCTTGAAGATATTGTGCCAAGTACAAAGGCGTTAATCTCATAAAAGTTTTGCAACAATTCTGTAAGAGAGATTATGTCCCCATTTTACAGATAAGGGAATTAAGGGATAGAGTTACAGTTGGAAACAGCCTGGTATTATGAGACAGAAAGATTATCTCACAGTTCCAGAATTGCACAACCAGTAAGCAGTAAAGTTTGAATTTGAATGCAGACACCAAAGCTCTTTTTCCCTCTGGCTTTCAGATTAATTTTTTCAGTACTGAGTGTGAATCTAGGACCTTTGCACTGAGCTACATAGCCCTTTTTTGAACAAAAATTTGTTTTGAGACAAAGTCTCACTAAGTTGTCCAGGCTGAGCTCAAATTTAAACAATCCTCCTGTCTCAGCCTTCTAGAGTGCTGAGTTACTGGTGTGTACCACCACACCTGGCTTGGCCTTTAGATTTTAATGCTTACTTGACTGAGTATCTGTAAGAAAACTTTGACATGAAACCGTTGTATGAAATTCTGTGAGCCCACCCCAGGGTCATGCCAAACTAATGTTGACCTCAGCATCTTCTGAAAGCGCTGAAGAAATTGTAATCCCAAGTCTTTCCCTCTTGAGCATTCTATATACTACTTCCTGACTGCTTTTCCTTCCCTTTGAGCATGTTTTGTCCATATTTAGAAGCTATTTGAAGCCCTTACTCATATAATCAGTTTTCAGTGGTGGAAGAGGCTTAGCCTTCAAAACCTTCTGTGATTTAGTTTGACCTTGCCTTTTTCAGCTAATGGCTCTGTCCCATTCTGTTGCTCTGTGATCTTATAAACAGGTCTCTGTTTCTAAAATAACTTATTAAATGCTTGTCACAGTAGAGAACATTTATTGTGGAAAAAGCAAGAAGCATAAATGAGTGAACTTATTTCTTGCTGGTGAGATTATGGAGTTATTTAAAACTACTTCATTTTATCTTTTAGGGAGAGATTTATCTTACACATGTTCAGAAATGTATGGATATGAAGATTTTCTTTCTTTTTTTGTGCTGGGTATTGAACTCACAACTTCACTTTTGCCAGGCAGGTGCTTATGCTGCTGTGCTAAATCCCCAGCCTGAAGATTTTCTTTCTTCATTTAGTGCTTGAGAATATAGAGTTTGGATCCTGAAGACACCTTTGATCAAATCCCTTGTCTTCCACTTGCTTGAGTTTATGACTTTAGGAAAGTCATTTGACTTCTAAGCCTTATTATTTTATTTGTTAGGTAGGGATGTAGCTACCTGAGATAAACTCTCAATAGTGGTGATAATTCTCACCCCTCCATTATTAGGGACTGAACCCAGGGCCTTTACTCTGAGCTACATCCCCAGTCCTGTTTATTTTGAGACAGATTCTAAGTTGCAAAATTACCCAGAGTAGGTTCCAATCCTACTGCCTTGGCCTCCCAGAGTGCTGGGATTACAGGTGTATTGATTGGTTGATTGACAGAATTTCGCTTTGTAGTTCAGGCTGGCTTTGAACTCACTATGGAGCCCAGGTAGGCCTTGAACTCTGGTTGATACTCCTGCATCAGCCTCCTGAGTGCTAGGAATACAGGTGTGTGCCACCATGCCCAGCTCCTTTTATTTTTAAACAACATTTGAATCATACTCTACTAGAGATTTGTATTGGACAAATATTTAATCTCTGTGGACTTTAATTTGTGTTAACTGTCTTACACTAATAAAGTCTATAGCCTGTGACTTATTCTAGATCATGTGGCTAATTACTTGTTAGATCCAAGACTAGAAATCAGTTTCTCTGGTCCCATTGTGCAGATAAGTACAACAGTGAGCCACAGATACTCATGGGAATACTGATCTTTTAGATGGGCTAGCTAGGGTAGAGGAAATTTTGAGAAAAAAACCATATGATGCATGGTAAAGCAATTATCCATTGATTGACAAAGATTTATATTGTATCTTTTGAAGTGGCAGTTTAGTTGTGAATGAGAAAAGGTGGTAAACTAGCTCCTTAGCTACTTAACAGTCCAATTATTTAAACACAGAATGACCAAAACTTACATGTGTTTTAATTTTTATTGTAAGAAGAAATATAAAAACAACTTTACAAATTAATTGAATAATTTTTCTGAGTATAGTATATCTAAAAACATTCAGTACACAATGCAGTATTACAACTTGATCAGTACTATCTAGTTTCTTTCCAATTTTTTTGGCATTATTGTCTTTCTTTGAACAATACACTTTATACTTTTCCTTTTTTCCTGTGAGTGGCATTTTTATTTCATAACACAGACTTCTCCTCTCTGATATGCTAACATTTTTCCCTTTTTCAGCTTTTTTATTTTACAGATCTTTTGGCACTTTCTTCCTATTCACTTTCAGTGTCCCAAGCATGTATGCTTTGTATTGTAAAGGAATATCACTGAGTTTAGGACAAGTATAAGAGTTACATCTAATGTACTTATGATAAGAATTTTTATACATTGTAGCACAAAATTATAGGTATTTTTTCATAAATAAATTAGCAAAATAAAACCAGAACTTACTAGATTTCACTAGAAACAAATGTCATGGGTGAATACAATGTCCTAAATTTAAAAAGTATGCAAAAATTAGTCAATAAAACAGATGTATGAGTGTATCTCATGCAAATAAGAATCAAATGCTTGAAATGACACCTACTGGACCAGATAGTATATAAAGCACTCTGCCTGAGTGATGCTTATGGTAAACAATTAGTTAAGCATCTCCTGCTACATTAATATATTTGTTATTTCATTTAATCCTCATGACTTCCCTATGAAGAAAGTGTCTTAGTGCCATTGTTGGGACAAAATACCTGATACCCACAAGTTAAAGGAGGAAAGAGTTATTTCAGCTCACAGTTTGTAGTAGTTTCCATCCAAAGTCAACTGACGCCAAGGAAGGGAAGCATGGTAGCAGAGGCAAAAAACAGCAAGCAGCAAGCCTCCCTTTCGCTTTTATGCCATCTAGATTACAAACCTATTGGTTGTTGCCACCCAAACCCAGGATTGGCCTTCCTAGTATCCACACTCAACTATGCTAAGGCAATCAGTGACTAATCCAGTTATCACACCTTTAATCTAGTACCACACATTCGTGATATAGCTACTCCCACAAGCAGGTGGAACGTATGAGACTTTGAGGGTCATTTAAGATACGAACCATTAGAGGAGGTATTACTCCCTTTGTGTAGAGAAGGATATTGAAATTCAAAGGCATATAATTTAGGTGACAGAGCTACAATTTTAATTAACTTCACTGTCTATATACCTTGCACTATACTGGGATACATTTGAATAGTTAGGACTTTTTTCATTGTATTAATATATTTGCAATTTAATTAGAATTTACAGAGGTCTCATAAAAATTGAGATTACGTCTTTGCTGTGCCTTTGGATTGCTCCAATGTTTTGATTTTTTTCTGTTATGCTGAGCTTCACTTTAAGTATTAAGTAATTTTTCCTGCCTATAATAGGTGGCCAGTAGAACAATTGTCTCTAAAAGTTGCTTGACTGAAGATGCATGAGAGAGAAAAGCAGTGAAAATTGCCTGCCAAAATCTATGGGCTGACCTTACTTCATTCTGTACCCAGACCTCCCAGGCTTGTGAGAGACTTTACCTCCAACAATAATCTGCTATCAGGCATAGAATAGTGAAGCTTTACTTGGTTATAAGTTTTAATACATGGAGCATGAGTCTCCAAACTTTTATTTGCATGCCAAATCACTAAAAAAATTTGAGTAATCAATTACAGTGTGTGTCTTTGTAAATCATTTGTGAATTATGGTGTTGATGTTATATATGTTATAAAATACTTACAAAACTATAGATAATATAGAAGAAGTTTAAAAATGCTTTTAATCTTTCAGGTAACCCAGTGAATGTTGTGTTCCTGCTTTAGCAACCACTAGCTTAGAAGGCTATAGAGAACATTAATAAAAGTCTGGTGGTATATTTTTGTGACAGTAGATGAATGAGAACCATGAATAAGCAATGTAGTACAGATCTTCTTGTGGCAGTGATTATAACCAGTATATGAAATACTGCCTCATTCCTCTCACTAGTAGAACAGATAGAACCCATGTCTGCTTTAGCGAGTAATTGTTATTTGGTATTTTCTCTTCAGGAGTCTTACAGCTTTAAAATTCTAAGATATAGAAAGTAGGGTAAGGATTTGTGGTGGGAGGAAGTATTGATATTATTCTTTAGTATACTCCCAAAATACAGACATATCTGATTATTTTTAGCCTAATTGGAAAATTAGTTTTGAATTGGGTTCTATATGTATGGTAAGTTAAACGCATGATTTTGGAGTTACCGTACAAATTGCAGTTCTTAGAATGTTAGTGTCAGAAGGCATATAAGACGCCAACTAGTTTGAGTTTTGTTTTACATATGGGAAACTGAGGCCCAGATAAATTTCATGTTTCACCTAAGACCTTATATTAAATAACGAAAGGTTTTGTAAAACTAATCATATGGGTCAAGTTTTATTTATGAAAATTTCAGTATTAAAGATTTCTAGATTCCAACAGATGGCTCACTTGTTTCAAGAGAGGTTTGATATAGTACAGTATTTAAAAGGAGAATTTGGATTTCCTTGGATTTTATTATGTAGTTTCACTTGTAAATGGGAATACTGTATGATTCACCATAATAATCCTCATTCCTCTTTTTCTTCTAGAATGTCTTGATTGTTGAGGTAAGCTCTGTATTTACTTGTGATATAATGTTTATAGTTTTCTAATTTAGTGTATGTTATCCTGAAGGTAAGCCAAAGAGAGAAATTCTTCATCAGTTTGAATGGTAGGCTTATGTTTAGTATAGGCTATATGGTGATTCGTTTTTACTGATAATGGAAAAATTTTTGTGTGTTTCCTACTTCTTTTTAGTTAGAAATATTTTTTTCTCTAAATATGATATATAAAATTTGATGTCTTGCTTAAGTTTTATTTTATGCCACATTTGTTACATACAAAATTATATAATTTACGTATCATTTTACATTTGCTGTTACATCCTAAATTACTTTATTATGTAATAATAACCAACTTTTTCCAGTGCTTACTTTGCAGTGTATTGTAAGTGCCAAAGAGACAAGCACAGAGGGCTTAAGCAGTTTCCCAGTGTTTTCAAGGTTCTTCCATGTCGACTTGTGTCACTTGTATTCATTCAGTCTAATCACTGAATAACAACAACAACAATAATAATGATAATATACTGCACTTTCTTTATCCATTCACCAATTGATAGGCATTTAGGTTGTTTTCACTGCTTGCTCCTTATTTCTTGTACCTTAGATGTTCTTCCATTAACTCGTTGACTGTAGTGGACATTGAATCCAGGACCTTCTCATTGAGCTACATGTTACCCATGCTAGCCTTGAGCTTGTGATCTTTCCTCAGCCTTCCAGATCCCAAAGTGCTGGGATTATGAGTGTGTGCCACCAGGGCTAGCATAAAAAATGTTTTATTCCCCTCATTCCTGTGTCATGATTAATTCCCTAACAACCAACTCAAAAGCCTTCTCCACAAAGCCTTCTTCTGTCCTAATTCCCCTTCATTTCACTTGGATCCTTTTGTTTTTAATACTAATTGTGAAATATTTGAATTCAGGAAAGGGTATGTTCACCAACCATAAAATATTAACATTTTGCCATGTTTTTTTCAAATATAATTTTTTAAAAATTAGACATAATAGAGCTACAGTTCCACTTCTTCACTTCCCCTTCATTCCCAAAGGTGTGACAAGTATCCTTAAAGTTGATATATAGCATTCCCATGTATGATTTTTATACTTCCCAAATACAGATTTGCTGGGTCTTCTAGAGGCTTAACAGGCTGAATTAAGATATCACTCATCTATGGCTCCTACTCTTCCAAATTCCTTTAATTGCAGGACCAAGGGACCTGTTTCTGGCCAGGGGTGTTTGTCTGTTTGTTTTGTTTTTTTTTTGTACCAGGGATGGAACTCACAACCTCGCATTTGCCAGGCAGGCGCTTACACCCCTGAGCTAAATCCCTGACCTATGGCCAGGAATGTTATAAGCTGCTAAAGGCCATCCTCATGTCCTAACATGTGACCTTGTCACAATTTGACATTTGACTTCTTCAAAACTAGCAAGAAAATCTCCAACCTGCCAGTTATTTTATATAACATAATCTAATCACTGAAATGAGTATCCCACCATTTACACAGATCCCACTCATAGCCAAAAAGAGTAGAGATCGTTTGGTTGTGTACACTAGGATCCATGAAAATTCTGGCTACCATGTGCTCAGAAAGCTGCATTATTTACAGTTCTCCAATCCTGATGTTTCTCATGCTTCATGTTGCTTGAGGCCATTTTTAGAGTACCTGCAGGGAGAAGCATTAGGGTTATGGATTCAGGGTTTGTTTTAAACAATATCCTATTTTTGAGTAAAATTCACTTTACCTAAAATTCACTTTATTGCAAAAAATCATTTTATCCCTTGTTAATTGGGATGCTTTTAAAGGTAGTATAAAACAGTGGTTCTCAAAGAGTGATTTATTAACTATCTGAGAATTGCAAAGAGAATATCTATCTTGAATTTATAATCTAAAGTACCTTTGATTATAGAAGGACCACATCATAACTTTTTATTGAAATGCACATATATATAAAATACTTGCATATACATTTTTAGTTTGTTGTCATTGACTTCTTCATGCCTATAAAATCCAGTACTGGGAACTGGCCAGATAATTTATAGATTCTAAAATATCTCAGTGTATAAATTTTGATGAAAATTATTGCACTGAAAAACTGGTATTATGCCATGGAGAAATATGAAAACATTGAGGCTCTGGTATTTTGTATTTGAGTAGCTACTCTGAATTTAAAACTATTCTGATTTTATTTACCATTTAAATGCCTTGTCTTTTTTTTAAAGGATATAATTGACACTGGCAAAACAATGCAAACATTGCTTTCATTGGTCAAGCAGTACAATCCAAAGATGGTCAAGGTTGCAAGGTATGTATGACATTTTAAATGGAATATTTTCTTCATTTGGAGAATTAAGTGATTTATTCTTTGTAAGGATAAATGCTTTCAGCTGTCATTTTTATCTTTAAAAATAATGTCTTCTCAAATAAGACTCAGCAAATATCTTTGGAAAATATTTTTTATCTTAAAGATAATAAAATCCAACAAAAAACAGAACAAAGCCAATCAAAACAAAGCACCAAAATTGGTACAAAGCAGGATACTATGAAAACAGCAATTGCTACCATAGTATATTTCGTTATCTTCACAAAAGTTGTCCATTCCAGCAGGTAGAGCAAAATCAAACCAAAAACAAAATAGAATAAAACCAATCAAAACAGAATATTGAATAAAGAAAACAATCAGAACAAAGCAAAAACAGAATAATATTGGATATTGGATAATACTGGATTTCACAGGCAAGATAGAAGGAAATCCACCCTATTTTCTATATTGTATACTGTCATCCTCCCAAGAGATGCTCAGACTGCTGACCCCAGGCCTACAAAATCAGCCAAACAATATAAGCATTTACTTGCTTTATGTACCTCAGTTGCTGTGGACTCAGCCTGTCCTCCAAACCAGCAAGTTGCTTAAGGAGGGATGGGAGGGTTGAGGGTATTGATTCTTAGCCTGTGCACCAGTAGGCTCACCGGAGGTGCTGACTTTTCCCTCCCTGGAACCTGCATGGTGGCTGGCTAGTTGGCTTCTTGGTCAGTTCCTCCCAGTCCCAGCATGGTTGGGAGACACTGACTTTTTCTTCCTGGAACCCACACGGCTTGGAAAATAATTTTGTTGTGTGTGAATAAAGCCATTCATTGTGGTCACCTCCTTGCCTAACATAGTTGTACCTTAGTACAAACGGGAATGAATCCAGGACTCTCAGATACCAAAATCTATAGATTCTCAGGCCCCTTAATATTAAATGGCATAGAATTTGCACAGAACCTATACACATCCTCTTTTATACTTTAAATCATTTCTAGATTACTTATACCTAGTACAATATAAATATTATATGTAAATGATTAAGCTGTATTACTTAGGGAATAATGACAAAGGGGAAATCTGTACATGTTCAGTGCATGTCCATACAATTTTTGCTGAATATTTTTAATCCTCTTTTAATTGAGTTTGTAGATCTGAGACCCTTGGGTACAGAAGGCCAACTGTATTATTTACATTTCGTTTTTCAGCATGTTAATTGTATCCCCGTGTCCTGAGTAGCACGGTAGAAGATTTGGGACTTTCCTACAAAATTAAGACCTTCCAAAGAGTGTAAGGAAGTGGTTCAGAAGGGTGGGCCCTGAAGATCTGAAGCTCCTGGAATTGAGTGATGCATACTGCATCTGATTTTGTGCCCACATTAAAATTTTACAATGCCCACTTTCTTTCTCTGAGCCAGAGAAAGAAACCTCTTGGCTGTACATGTGCTGTTTGGCTTTTGCTTTCATAGTTTTACTGAGTCTGTGCCTAATTCAAGTTTCATGCTCCAACCGCTCTGTGATAGCATTATTACTCCTGCTTTACGGATAAGGACACAGAGGTGTAGGGAATACCCCAGTGACACAGCACCAGGAAGCTATACAGATGAGATTAGAATCCAGGGAGACTGGCTTAGTGAATGCTTTCATTACCTTACATTTTTGTTAGAATTAACATTCTTGGCTTTTTGTTGATAGGTTGTTGAAGGGTTTTGTTTTGTTCTACTTTTACAATTTTGTTTCACTTTTTATTTTTTTTAAGTTTTTTTTACCAATATGTGATTTATATGTAGTAGTCAGGTAATGATATAACTTTTATCTTTTTTTCCTGAAAGATTAACTGGTTTTTATAATCCATTCTGAAGGATCAAGATATCTGTTGAGTGTTTTTGAAATAAGAATCAGACTACTAATTAGTCGTATCAGCAGTGTGTCCTTCCAGGCTTTTCTCCTAGCTAGTGCAGGTGCATGTCAGTGAGTTTTTGTTGCTAGAAATGTGACATGCTCAAACAATTCTCAGGTCATTACGTAGTAATGTAGTTGGCCACTGTCAGCGTTTTTTGACCTTTTTCTCTAATCTCCCTACCATTAAATTTTAATATCACAGGTATTATATATCTGCTTAAGTCTTAAATGTGTATTTGCACTTTATGTATGAAAGGAATATGTATAAAGCTCATTTTTATTCAGAGTTAAGAATGACTAACCTTTTTCTATTTTTATTTTTATAATTAAGTATTAACACATAGTAATGTACAAAGTCATGGGGTTCACTGTGGCATTTCTATACATGCCTGTTCCATTCATTGATCATGTTTACTCTCCCTTCTGCTGCCTGCTCTCATCTCCCCCCACCTCAAACTTTTTAACTTAAAAATTAAAAAGCCACTCAGAATTGTCAAGTAAAAGCTTATAGGATTCAACATCTTTTGAAGCTACTGTTAAAGTGTCTTTCTAAAAATTTAGTGCAGTTTGTGCTCCAAACAGCAATGTATGAGATATTTGCCCCATAATTTGCCAATATGATAGATAAAAATAGTATTTTATTATTTATGTGAGTTGTATTTTTTATTAGTCCTAATAAATTCCTCTTTCTTACTGAGGCTATGTTTCTTTATGTGTAGAAGGTGGATCTCAATCTGAATCTTTTCCTCTTGAAATTGTGTCTCGCTATGTAGTTTAGGCTGCCCATGTACTCACTATGTAACCCAGGCTGTGTTGGAACTCACAGCAATAGTGCTGCTTCAGCCTCCCAAGTGCTGGGATTATAAGTGTGCACCACCATGCTGGCAAGAATCTGAATTTTTAATAAATGTTTCAGATACTTCCTATTAACATTGAAATCTTAATAGTCTCCTTCAGGGAGTCCTTAAGGCTCAGCCTTACTGTATATTTTTACTTTGACTTTTTACACCAAATGTTTCCTCAGTAGTGGCATCTTTCAGTGTAAACCCTTAAATCAGTAATTACACAGCTCTTGATTTTGCATTTGAATTTAGAACATCCAATACTGATGCTTACTCAATAAAACTTACTTGTTTTTTGTTTAAAGATACTTAAATTTATTAACACATAGGAATGTTAGATGGCATGGTCACTCTGGAAAACAGTTTGGCAGTTTCTTTAAAAGCTGAACGTGTCGCAGCACCTGCCTGGCGAGCATGAGGCCCTGAGTTCAATTTCTGGTACCAAAAAAACTTCAAAAAACATGAAATTTTCTTAAGACCCTAAAAGTACTGAAGATTCATCCCCGAGAAGTGAAAACTCATGTTCACACAAAAACCTATATGTGAACATTCACAGCAGCTTCATTTGTGATAGCTCCAAAGCAAAAGCAACCAAACTGTCCTTCAGTGGGTGAGTGGTTAAATGAAACTGTGGTACGCTCACACCATCATACTCAGCAATGAAAAGGCAACAACTGTTTTGATAGACACAGCAACCAGATGAGCCTCGAGGAATGTGCCAATAAGAGACAATATCCAAAAGTTGCATACGGTATGATTCCACTTATACAGCCTTCTTAAAATGTCACAATTATAGAAATTGAGAACAGATTAGTAGTTCCTAGGGACTAGGGGTTACAAGAGAGCCTTGTATGATGCAAACTATATTGATTGTTATAGGACTTATATACATTGATGCATGTGATAAAATTTCTTAATAAATAAGCAGATGGGTGCATGTAAAAGTAGTGAAATCTGGACAAGATCAGTTCATTTACCAAGGTCCATGTCCTTGTTTGTGACGCTCTTATAGTTAAGGTGTTACCTACTGGAAAAAAATGGACACTATAGACCTCTTTTGTGTCTGTGTTTCTTTTTTTTCAACTTCCTGTGAAAAGAAAAATTTTGAAAAGCTGTTGACATTTAACTTTTTTTTCTTCAATGACAATTTTTTCAGTTAAACTACTTCATATGCCCAGGTGGGGTGGTGCATGCCCTTAATTCCAGCACTTGGGTGGTTGAGGCAGGAGGATTCTATGAGTTCAAGACCAGCCTAGGTTACATAGTGAGTTCAAGTGAAGCCTGAACTACATAGTGAGACCCTGTCTGTATAAAAAAAGGTTCTGTGTAGCAAAGGAAACAACCAATAGAGTGAGGGAAGAATCTACAGATGGGAAAATGTTTTTACCAGCTATTCCTCATGGGCCTAATAGCTAAAACATAAAAGAACTCAAAAACCAAACCTCCCAGTATAAAAGATCCCAGTCAAAAATATGGGCAACTAGAGAACAGACACTTCTTCAAGGAAGTTTAAATGACCAATGAATACATGAAAAAATGTCCAACTTCTCTTTTTTTTGACAGTGTCTCACTTTGTAGTGCAAGCTGGCCTTGAACTCATATGGTGATCCTCCTGCTTCAGTCTCCCAAGTGCTGGGATTATTGGTGTACACCACCACGCCCAGCCTGAGATTCCATTTTACTCCAAAAAGAATGCCTATCCTCAAGAAGTTAAAAAAAAGATAGGTTGCAGGGCAGAAAGAACCCTTGCCCATTGTGGGAATATAAACTAGTAGGAACAATATAGAAATGAGTATGGAGATTCCTCAAA
Organism: Dolichotis patagonum; assembly: GCA_004027295.1. Lineage (NCBI taxonomy): Eukaryota > Metazoa > Chordata > Mammalia > Rodentia > Caviidae > Dolichotis > Dolichotis patagonum. Next base: position 16,551 of record PVJX010030906.1, read on the forward strand.
AAGCTAAAATTAGAAATTCTGTTCAACCCAGCCATTAAACTTATTTAACTTTATTGAGTTGTTTCTATTATAATTTATTTATGTAAATTACACCAAATCACATATGCAAATTAGCCATGTCTGTAACTGCCCACTAATGATAGCAGTGTGAACAATTGAAAAAGAAAACTTATGTTTCCAACAAGAGCCAAACAATTGAAAATTTAATTACTTAAAAATTCTAGGCTGAGGGCATAGATCAGTGGTAGTGTGTACTTAGTAAGAACAGATGCTGACCTCATCCCTAGTATTTCTCCCCCTCAAAAAAAGAAGTTACTTCCGTTAGCACACTATTTTTTAGCCTGCACATCTTTGTAAGCCATATATTAAAAGTGTTGATGAAAGATGATAACCTCTCCCACATCCTTTGCAGTTTAGAGATTATATTTCCAGGGATTCTAGGCCAAGTGACCTTTATCTTTTCATCTTTGCTCATTGGCACTTCCTGCCCATTCATCCTCCCAATTAGCTGCCCTTAGATTTGCACAGAGGTGGTGATGGTGCAGCTCCTAGAACCGTGTGTCTGTGTCGGGTTCCGAGTAGAGATCAAGGGTTTTGTTTATGCTCTGAACTCACTGCTGCCCCTCCCAGTGATCCGCATGATTTAGCTCTCTATTTTGTGTCTTCTGGGTGTGTTAGAATGGACCATGACATGCTAAATGCACATGAAACACTATTTAAGAACATCAGAGTGCTCTTTGGTAATGTCCTGTTGTCTTTCCATATGTCACATGTCACATTTTGTAATTAACAGCTTGCTGGTGAAAAGGACTCCTCGAAGTGTTGGATATAGGCCAGACTGTAAGTAGATTCCTTTTTGTCAGTCATTTAACCACTTTTCACCTAAAACATGAAATGGCTTAGAGTTACTCTAAGAATATTTTTAGAGAAGGTACATTTGCAAGTACTAGATTTGAAAGTAATGTTTTCTATATCTAAGTGATGAACTATGATTCCTTTTAGTTGTTGGATTTGAAATTCCAGACAAGTTTGTTGTTGGGTATGCCCTTGACTATAATGAATACTTCCGGGATTTGAATGTAAGTAACGCTTCTTTTTCTCACTGTCATTTTTCAAAACCCACATAAAAATTTAGGAAAGAGAATTGTTTTTTCCTTCCAGCAACTCATAATTTGAGCAGGCTGATGGTTGCCATTAGTCACATAAAGCTGCAGTCAAGTACAGATGTCCTTAGAACTGGAACTTGGCCAGGCTAGGGGGACACTTCTTGCTGGCTGAAATAGTCAAACAACTTTAATTCATAATAACTGTCCCATTATTATTTCAGATGATAAATGTAGTCCTAAGGGAGAAATAAATGATCAAGTTTAAGTCTTTTAATTCACTGTCCTTCGAATATCTGCCTCCTACTCTGGAGACGGGAGTCCCATGAATGTGTATATGAACATGGTTGAGGAAGATTTAGAAGACCACCAACATCACTAGCTAAAGCAGAGCTTTTACTCCATCTTTCTTTCTCACTTACCCTGGGCTCTTATTTTGACATAATTAAAATTCCCTGTTTTGTTTTTCAAAGTTATATATTGAGACAAATCAAACTGCTTTTTTTCAAGACACTAGCTGAAATTGCTAGCTTTGCCTTTTTTTTTTTTGTCTTTTTGAGACAGGGTTTCACTGTGCAGTTCAAGTTGGCCTTGAATTCACTTTGTAGCCCAGTCTGGCCTTGAACTCACAGTGATCCTCCTGCCTCAGCCTCCTGAGTGCTGGAATTATAAGTACATGCCACCACGCTGGGCAAACTTTGCTTATTTAATAAGAGCCCTGGCAGCATAATACTGTTTCTCCAAGATATGCAAAATGTTGTTTTTACATTTCACTTTACAATACACTATTCTAACATGAATTTCTGGATTTGTATTTTACAGCATGTTTGTGTCATTAGTGAAACTGGAAAAGCCAAATACAAAGCCTAAAATGAGAGTTCAAGATGACTCAAGAAACATTGGGAGTGCCATTGGTATTGCCAGCAGAATTATCAGATGTTCTAGTTTTGTGGCCATTTGCTTAGCAAAGCTTTCTGCATGAACCTTCTAAGAATTTTATCTATTTTGTATCTTAGAAATGTCAGTTGCTGCATTCCTGAACTTTTTATTTGCACTGTGAGCCTATATACTATCAGTTCTTTGGGTGGGTTGCTTAACTTGTGAATGGAAAAAAACTCACATTACACCACTATTAAATAAGAATATTAAAATTGTATCTGTAAGAAACATTTAAAGAAAAAAATATTAGTTTTTTAATTGGAATTTTACTTTTTGTATATTCAGGAAAGAGCAGAAGTGATTGAATATTGTTCATTGTATCACCATGTATTTAGAAAAGTCAGAAGTGGTCAGTTTTTTATTGATGTTGGTGACAGCATCTATGAAGTTTTGTTCAGTTGAAAAAAATCTGTCTCGGTAGTGGGGACTCTTTTTTTTTTAGTTCAAGATTATTTCCCATTAATGTTTGTCAACGGTTTCTTTTAAATGCAAATAAATAAATTTTAAAAAGTACTATTTTGTGAATTCTTCAGTATAAAAGTCCTTAAAATAAGGACATACCTCTTTAAAAGAAGCTGTGTATCCATCATTTCTCCACAAATTAACTTAGTGTAGTTTTCTTTTCCTTGTTTTAAGTATTAGTAGCTCCATTACAATCCTCATCACTCATAGCAAACAGTGACTATCTGGTGCAGTGGGTTGTTGGAGCTAGCAGGGTTCCTACCTACTTCATAGATGTTAAATTTCAGACACGTGGTACACTTTACTACATTTCCCTGGGCTAAAGAAATGGGACTTTCTCTTGGAGATCTGTTAGTTCAGATTGCATTCTCAGCAGCTGTATCTCAACAGATTGCTTACAGACATGTCCTGTTAGCTTCTTTGTGTATATTATGCTTCATTGGCCAAAGAACAACAGTTCTTTTTGTTTTCTGGCAACAGGAGAAAATTTTTGAATCAAAACTGATTGCTTCTCTGTTCCAGGTAAGATATGAAGTCTTGTGAGCCATCTAGCTGTATTTCTTTCTTTCCAGGTTTTCTGTGATTCTCAGCAACAAAGTAGGGAGTTTTAAGTGATAATTTGGTGTAAACTTTGGACTTCCCGCTTAACAAAACACTTCACTTCTGTTATCTCATTTGATCTTCATAATCCTGTAAGGTTGAGGTTGATGATAGCCACATGAGTGCGATATCTAGAGAAAAGCTTCTATATCCCCTCTTCCCTCCAAAATTTCACCTCACTGAGGTCCACCTGCTTATGTATTAATCCTACATCCTGTTCGCACTGCTCACTCTCCTTACGCCCCTTTTTTAAATTGTACTATCACCTGTTGCATCAAACCATATGAAATTGCTTCTGTCTTTGTAGGTTAAAAATACTGCTGGCAATTTTGAGTAGTGTAACCTAGTAACATTCCATATAATTTAATTTGTGTTTATTGCTCACTGTTTGGCTACACCCCTTTGCCACCCCTGGTAGAATGTAAGCTCTGTAGAGCAGGGTGCAGTGTGACACCTGTAATGCCAGCTACTCAAAAAGTTGAAACACGAGAATTGCAAGTTCAAGGCCAACGTGGGCTATGTAGTGAGACTGTCTCAAACTAAAATTTAAAGGTGGCTGAGCATGTAGCCTAGTGTTCCCTGGGTTTAGTACCTAGTAGTGCAGCAGAAGAGAGAAAGAAAAGTGGGGGTAAGGGGAGAGAAAGAAAAGATGGGGGCAAGAGAGAGGAAAGGAAAGAAAAAGTATGTAAGCTTCCTAGAAGAAAACAGTCTTATTCACTGCTGTGGGCAGTCATAGGGCTGTTGGAGCTTGAATGATTGTTAAATAAGGAAGAGCTAAGAGTTCTGGCCTGGCTCTCAGTTACACTGTCCTGCTTACTGAATATGTGACAGCAGGTTACTTAGTTTTGGGAGCTGGTTAGTGGTGTTGATGCTAATTCACAGGCTCATTGGAAGAATTAATGAGCTGTGAACAGTGCGGGTGAAACCAGATAGTGGCCTACCACTTAGCAAATGCACATCCTCATTAGTTGCTGCCATAAAATAAATGTTTTAAGAAGTTAGGTGCATGGCCAGTAAGTGGCAGAGCCAAGATCCTACTACAGCATTATGAAGAAATTGAAGTCTTTTCTGATATACTCAAATGTGTGTGTATGTGTGTTGTGTGTGTGCACGCGCATGTTTTACTTGAGACTGAACCCAGAGCCTTCCTACTGGTCTGTATCCCCAGACCTTTTTAAATGTTTTTTTTTTTAATTTTTTGAGATAGGTTCTTGCTAAATCACTAAGTTGCTCAGCCTAAGCTTGAATTTGTAATCTTCCTGCCTCAGCCTCCCAAGAGTGCTGGGACCACTCCTGTCTTGAAACGCTTTTAGTCTGCTGTAAAGTATAATGCTTTAGTTGGTCTGCTGACTCAACTCAATCTGAAACCTAGCTTACAGCCAGTAAGGAAAAGCCTCTGCCAAACTTATAAATTCCAGGCATGGACTGAAGCTGATATTTTTTTTTTTACAAGAATACTCCTCAGACCTGAATTGGGACCATAAATACTTTGATTTGATTTTTCAGGCAGCATCTCACTATTAGCCCACCTGGCCTTGAACTCAAGGATCCTTATGCTTTAGCCTCCCAAGTGCTGTGATCACAGGCATGTGCCACCACACTCAGCCATAATTTTATTTCTTTATTCACCTTTCAACAGATCAGATGTAGCTGGTTTATAAAATAGGGGAAGGGAGATGCTGAAAAGAGCAACAGTCATTTTCATGGTATGCAGTAGGCTAAGGAATCCCTCCACTGCCTGCACACACACTGTGGCCAGACCACTAGGGCTGCCCTGAGCATCCCCAACGAGCCTCCTTTAACTCTTCCCATCATGTTCAGCTTCCTCCCTGCACTTGTTGGGGTCACCTATAATTTTCAACTTTTCTTACTATCATTGGGGTTTGTGGGGGTGGAGGATCTTATAAAAATACATAAACCAGATAATATTACTTGCTTGATACGTAAGGAAGCACAAACTAGTCTGTGGCCTACAAACCCATGTGTAAATCAACATCTGCTCC